>CAKAEH010001975.1:0-20175 GCA_916381525.1 Cercopithifilaria johnstoni
CAAAATTTGTCGTTCTCTTACAGTTTCCAACCATTCATTTCATTTTATTTTTTCTTTCTAATTTTACAACTTTGCAAAATTTCCTTTTAAATTATCAAAAGTTAAAAATAAAAAGAAAATTTCACATAAGTTATTATAATATAATAATAAATTAGTTAATATAATATAAATTAGAATAATTGAATGATTTATAATCACATTTAATATTATATGTCTTCATTTAATCTTTTTCTTCAAAATAAAATTTAGGATTATTTTGATGAGATAATTTATAACCTAAAATCTTCTTTTTAGTTATCCTATCTGATAAAATTATTTTTAAATTAATTTTATATTAATATTGTAAATGAACGAAAAACTTTTTCGGTTAATAAAATATATTTACACATTTGAAAATCGGTCATTTCATTTGCTTTTTTTCTTTTAAATTATCGCCGATTGAAATGAATAAAATTTTTCAGATTTAACAATTAATTTTAATTTGCAAATATTAAATAGGATAATTCCAATTTACAACAAATACAATTTTTAGGAAAAGAAAAAGAATAGATCCTATGCAAATATTTCATCCCATAATTATTTATAACTTTTTGATATGAAATGATTGAAATGTGAGAGAAATCTCATTACTTCGTCTTTTAATGAGTCCTTTCATTTGATTATTTACAACATCAATTATTTAATTTGTCTAAATTTTTTAATCAATTTTTTTCAAACAGATTTTTCACGTAAATATTATTCGATCGAATCTTTTTATTCGTATCATCGTTAAATCATTATAGTAAATTGAATTTGATGAAAATTTTGTATTATTCAATTTTTTCATTTATTTGGTGTTAAAAATATTTTATGCTAAATGATTCACCGAATAGAACTAATGACATACGTATATATTTATAATATTAATATATTTTTAAATATTATGTTATTTTCATTTCTTCTATATAATACTAAAATTGATTATTTAAAATTTAAATATATAGTTAGAATAGTTGATTGTCTGAGAAATCAGAAATGTATGCAATATATTTTGTAATTTAATAAATTTATTTATAATTAATTTGAAAGTTATATATCACTTCTGAGTAATTTTAATAATTTCATTTATGACTAATTTTAAAATTATATATTTATAGGCTAAATATTATTGTTTCAGTTATCAAGTACCAGTTGGTCAAAGCGCTGGTTGTGGTGCGGGTAGTTGTGGTAGTGGTGGTGGTAGCTATGCAAAACCATCACCACAAATACCACCAGCACCACCAAGCATTGGAGCAGGTGGCGCTTATTTGCAACAACCATACGCTCCTATCAGTAGTGGAGGTAAATTTTCTTATGTTACAATAAGTTTTCTCCTTGAAATGGTTTACAAAATTAAACTTGAAATGTGGAATAGATGGGATAATTTGATGGAAGAAAAAAGTTTAAACAAAAATTTGTTTAAAATTTCTGGATACAAATTTATTTGAATGTAAGGAAGATTGTATTATCTAGCTGGAAATACTAAAATATTATTGAAATATTTGATTGAGATTGTTTTTTGAATTTGCTATTAGGTTTGATATTTAAATTATACTTTCCCTATTGAGTATGATTAAAAGAGAGAAAAATGAAATGTGAAAAATTCTTGATGAAATTCATTTTTGTATTGTTAAAAACTGTCACTTATCGTTATATCATCATTTGATAACTCAATGAATCATGTTTCTCGTGATTAAGAATTTTTTCCTTCAGAAATGGTTCCATTAATAAATTAATAAATAATATATAATCAATGGTCTTAGGGTCTTAGCCTAAAAAAACTTATATGTAATAATTTCAATATTGATGACAGTAATAATAATAATAATAGTAATAATAATATATAATCAATAATAAAGACAACAATAATAGCAATAATAATATATTAATAATAATGATAATAATAGTTGATCATAATAATAATGATTAATAATATTAATAGTGGTAATAACTGAATTGCAATGAAATTTATAAATTATGATTTTAATGAAGTTAATATCTGATGATAGCTAATAATGATAATAATAATTAATAATATTAGTCAATAATAATGATTAATAATATAATAACTGAATTGTAATGAAATTTATAAATTATGATTTTAATGAAATTAATATCTGATGGTAGCTAATAATGATAATAATAATATTTAATAATAGTAGTCAATAGTAATAATGATTAATAATAGTAATAATTGAATTGCAATGAAATTTATAAATTATAATTTCAATGAAATTAATATCTGATGGTAGTAATAATGATAATAATAATAATTAATAATAATAGCCAATAATAATAATAATGATTAATAATAGTAATAATTGAATTGCAATGAAATTTATAAATTATAATTTCAATGAAATTAATATCTGATGGTAGTAATAATGATAATAATAATAATTAATAATAATAGCCAATAATAATAATAATGATTAATAATAGTAATAATTGAATTGCAATGAAATTTATAAATTATAATTTCAATGAAATTAATATCTGATGGTAGTAATAATGATAATAATAATAATTAATAATAATAGCCAATAATAATAATGATTAATAATAGTAATAATTGAATTGCAATGAAATTTATAAATTATAATTTCAATGAAATTAATATCTGATGATAGCGCTTGAAATGTGAATCCGTTTAAATTTCAATTTTCATGTACTCAATAATTTTCTGTAAATAAAATTAGCGACAATTTTTTAATAGCTTAAAGATAGAAAATAACGGAATTGTTTGATTACATTTCTTCCATCTTACTGTAAATGCTTAATAAATTTATTTAAGATTATAAGGAAAAAAATTTTTTTATAAATCATTTAGAAAACTTGTCAGATATCAGCAAGTGCTGTCAACAAGCAACTTATCAGTAAGCAAGAAGATAAAATTAAATTACATATAAAATTAACTTGACATCTTCCCTTTTATATTAGAAATGTAAAATTTCAAGTTTTAAGGTTTCTGTTAGTTAAAAAAAATTATTTTTTGAAACAAATAAAATTTCAATTTTGAAATGATTTTAGGAGGATTTCCTGCTAGTGCTGGCGCATTCTATCAAACTGCTCAAATTAGTCCTCCTGGTGCTGGCGCAGCTTATCAACCTGCTCAATTTAATCCTCCTAGTGGTGGCGCAGCTTATCAACCTGCTCAAATTAACCCTCCTAGTGGTGGCGCAGCTTATCAACCTGCTCAAATTAACCCTCCTAGTGGTGGCGCACTCTATCAACCTGCTCAAGTGAATCCTCCTAGTGGTGGCGGTCTTTATTCAGGTAAGTTATGCTGATTTCATTTATCATCATTAATCGAATAGCAAATACTTGTAGTTTCTTTTAAATTTTAATTTCAATTAATTTCTAATTATTTCAAAAATTTCTTGGTTTATTTCTTTCTTTGTTTTCAACTTTAACCGTTAAAAATCTACATATCACTAGAGAATTTATTACAAATGGTAATTTTAGGTGGTGATAGAGGAGCAGTTGGTAATATTCCTAACGAATATGGTTCAGGTATTGATAATAGTGCAAAAGAAATACCTCCAGCAAATATTGCTCCACCGTCACCAGAACTACCACAACCACTTCCAGAACAGCAAAGCTATGTTGATAAGTCGATGATTAGTAGAGAATTGTTGATGCCTGTTGCTTCACTGGTTGACGACAGTCATGCTACTGAAGGTAAACTTGATATCATCGGATAAGCTTGGTATCATGAGAGATAAGCTTGTTATCATCAGGTAAGCATTACATGATAAGGTAGGTTTGATAACTAATTTCTGAAACAATCAAAATAGGAAGATTTTTGTCATGGCTGCACTTTTTGAATGTTCATTTATCAGTACGAGGAATATTTTCATATATCTTGAAAAAATTTAGGAAAATTTAAAAAACGAAAAATTTTAGAAAATTCAAACCTTTGTGGGATATTTAAGAAATATCATCTAAAAAATGATATGATAATTTAGGGTCTTTGTTTTTCTTAAAAATTTAAAAATTCCACTTTTGGTTGTTAAGATATTGGAAGTTGATAATTTGGGAATGATAATTATAGGTAGAAGGAGATAGATTTAAGATAAATTATCAAAATATTCGCTTTTTTTCCTCTATTCCTCTTCTTTCTCTCTTGTTTGTTTGATATTTTCATGAAAGCAATATTAGCTGTAATCGTTCTTTCATGAAAACTTATAAATTAATAAAAGAAAAGATTAGCAAAATATTTTATTTGAAAATTTTTAAAACACTAATTATTTAAGTTTATTGATTTCTAGGTGATGTAATTTATTTCACTTAAATTTAATTTCCCATCATTTCAAGTATTCAATTTTTGCATTATTTGTTTATTTGAGGATTGCAAAATTTTTTTCATATTTGATTTATAGTGCTAATAAGGTGATAAATCAGAGAGTTCAATTAATTTAATATTTGATGCTTTTATCAAATTATTGTTTTAAAATAATACATTTCTAATAATAAGTAATAAACTTTCGATTGCTCAATATTTTTAATTCTTAAAAAAAAGATAATAATTTTAGCAAAACAAGATTTGAAATCGAATCAACAACCAATTGGTGAAAATGCTTATGAGGATGTTAGCGATAACGAAGTTGTACCACAACAATCACAACAACAACCGCAACAACAAGAGCAACAACAACAACCGCAACAACAAGAACAACAACAACCGCAACAACTAGAACAACAACCGCAGCAGCAACATCAACAACAACAATCGCAACAATACGAACAACAACCGCAACAACAACAACAACCGCAACACCAAGAACAACAACAACAACCGCAACACCAAGAACAACAACAGCAACCGCAACAACAACAACAATCGCAACAATACGAACAACAACCGCAACAACAACAACAACAATCGCAACAATATGAACAACAACCGCAACAACAACAGCCGCAACAACAAGAACAACAGCAACAACCGCAACAACAGGAACAACAACAACAACCGCAACAATACGAACAACAACCGCAACAACCGCAGCACCAAGAACAACAACAACAACCGCAACACCAAGAACAACAACAGCAACCGCAACACCATGAACAACAACAACAGCAACAATACGAACAACAACAATCGCAACAACAACAGCAATCGCAACAATACGAACAGCAACCGCAACAACAACAACAACAACAACAACCGCAACAACAAGAACAACAACAACAACAACAACAATACGACCAACAACCACAACAGCAACAACAACAACAACCGCACCAACAAGAACAACCGCACCAACAAGAGCAACAGCAACAATACGAGCAACAACAAGCGAGTGCAGAGAAAGATCAAGCGAATGCTTATGGAAGTGATAAGGATAATGATAATATAGCACCTGCAACAACTGAGAGCAGCGCAATGCTGAATAAATATGAGCAACTTGGATCCGGAACTTCACATAATGAAGGAGCAAGTTACGAAAATAAAGTTAGTTCTCAAGGTGAAATTTCTACACAGCAACCAGGAGCAGAATCAACCATTTCGGTAACTATGCAATCATTTGAGTTCAAACCAATGGTATAATTATATACTCTCTTGAATTCCATTCTTATTGTTGTAACGTTTTATTTGAATTAATTATTTGTTCAATAAGCATTAGTTCTTTTAAATTTTTATCATACAAATTAATTATTATAGAATGTTGGTTGTAAATTTTTTTCTTTAAATCGTATCATTTTTCTATTCCAATATTTTCTATTCAGATTAAATCGATTCAACTTTTTAGGAATCTAAAAAGCTAGAAGAAGAAAAGAGTGATAAAGGAGCTGAAATAATTAACGGATACGATGGAAACAGTGAAAATACACTGATCGAATCACGAAGTATTGAAATAGATGATTCAACATGTAATGATCCATCTTTAAAAGCTATTGTTGAGGTACATTTTAATTAATATTTGGCTAATTCATCATATTAATTTATACAATATTTAAAATTTTACATTTTTGATTATAAGTTTTGAAATTAGCTTCAAAAATTCTGAAAGAAATTTGAAAGAATTAAATTTATTTATTGTTAATACGTTTCAATCATTTAATTAGTTCATTTTTAACTCATAAAATCAATTATTGCACTAATTAATTCACTCAGTTAATTTAACTAGTAAAACTTAATTACAGGCATCACTAAGCGAGCATCGTGATAATTTGGATGCAGCACGAAGTATCGAAAGTAAAGCATCGAGACATTTTCGTGGACGATTTAATTCTATTGTTTCTGATTCCGAATTTGCATATGTAAATTGGTATGGTAAACGTAATTGCCAATTACAACTTAATGGAAGGCATTCATTGACATGGGAGGATTAAAATTATTTTTTCAATTATATCTGATCATAATGAAACACAAATTTTATCATTAAACTATCCCCAAAAAAAACTTTCTATGAACTGTTCCTTTTTTATCTCTAGTTAATCTATACGTATAATTAATGAAAAGAGAATTTTGACTTTAAATAATGCATAAAATTAAACATTTAAATGATACATGTTAATGGAATAAATAAAAATAGAATAAATAAATGGTGGAATAAATAAAACATTAGCCTAACCTTATATCGATCTTAAAATGACTAATAGAATTAAAATAAACTTATTTAAATTCCTCCAGTAATATTAAGCCATCAATGATTAACATATACACGTATACATATGAATATATGTTACAACGTTTTGCAACACAATAATCCATTTCATTGGAATTAATTATTTTATATTATTTATATGAAATAATTAATTTTAGAGGAAGAAAAGAAATATATTTGTCATTTGCTCATTAATCTTCATTGTTGGATTTTATTATAAATTAGATATTGTTTTATGTTCATTTTTCTGCTCCTTCTTCTTTTTTGTTAATTTCTATTTTTATAAGATAGCCTCTTAGTTTAGTAGGCTACGATGATATCACGTGATACTGTATTGGTTAATTAAATGCAATACTTTATTATATATATATATATATATATATAAATAAATGTATGTGATATTAGTAACTGATTGATATATTTTTTGATTTGATATTGTATCAGCAATTATTTTCAAATAGAAAAATAAGAGACTTGCTAAATTTTTTGCTTCTTTTTAAAATTTTAAAATTGTTGTGATCGGATAATTTATTGTCATTCTTTTAAGCAAGCATTTCAAGTTTAACAAATATTTTAATTCATTAAAAGTTTTGCATTAAAGATATTTATTCCTTTGTTTAGTTAATTAATTAATTGATCGGTTAATTAATTAATTGCTATTCTGTTAAATGTTTCTGTAATGTTTGCAAAAAATATTTTGCACACAATTTACCACAAAAATTTTACAAAAAACAATTTAAAATTTACAATAAACTCTTATATCATCATAATTAATTAATTAATATTTCTCTCTGTCTTATTATATTTCTTCAATGTTGAAAAAAGTATTTTTATCCCGCTTCTTTTTTTTTTGTAAAAATTTTACAAAATAATTTTAAATCTATTCAAACAATGTCTTCATATGATCAGTTAAATTGCTTAATGCTTCTTTAATGTATTTGAATTTGAAATTTTTTTATTTTGCTATTGCGAAAAAGAGAAAATTATCGAAATAAATACTCAAAGTTATATGACAAATTTTCGATGGTACCATAGAATAAAAATCATAGTTATGTGATAAATTTTCGATGGTACCATTGAATAAAGCTCAAAGCTAAATGACAAATTTTCAGTGGTACCATAGAGTGGAAGCAAAAGTTATGACAAATTTTCGATGGTACCATAGAATAATTCAAAGTTATATGACAAATTTTCGATGGTACCATAAAATAATTCAAAGGTATATGACAAAATTTTTGATGGTACCATTGAATAAAACAGAAAAGCAAAAACAAAAAAGCCATTTCAATAATACATATAATTATGAACACATAATAATCATTTCATCACAAAAAAACAGAAATTTCATTCACAAAAACAAATTATTGTGGTGGAAGAGCGAAAAAATTATTTTTTTCAAATTTCATTCTAAAATTAAAAATAATTTTTGGTTTCGTTCAATTAAAGAACATTAACAAAAAGATTGCATAATTATAGTTTTCCCTTTTCTCACGTTTCTCCCACTTTCTCTCGTATTTCCTCCGACCTGATTTCTCAAATAAACTATTTGTTAAATTTTTTCGCATAAAATCGTTGCAAAATTACTATTATTAATAAAATCACGTATATTTTATTCCAAATTTAAATTTTCCAATTTCTTATTTTTTCTTAAATATCATTGATTATTGTAAAAAAAAAGAGGAAAAAATTCATTCAGGTCATACAAATAATATTTGCTAATTTCATTTTCACCGTGAAATTTTTCAATTCAAAAATTTTATTTCATTCAGTTTTTGAATGAAATCGAATTCCGTTTTCTTTTCATTTGCATAAAAAAATTTTTATTATAGAAAAAATTTCAAAAATGAAATATTTTGAAATGGATTTATTGGAATGATTATTTATATCCTATATTTCATATATATAATTTTTTTTTAGTTTGATAATAAAAAAACTTGCGAGCAAAATTCATGAAATGATTAAAAATTTAATTTAATGCATGTTTAAATTGAATAATTAAGTTTGTTTATTCTATTAGCAATGGAGTATGTATACTTAAATTAAGAATAAAAAGGAATTACAAGTAAAATTTAAGAAATGATTAAAAATTTAATCAGATCGGTATTTAAATTAAGAATTTAATCTGATCGGCATTTAAATTAGGAATTTAATATGATTTGCATTTAAATTAAGATTCCAATATGATTTGTATTCAAATTAGGAATTTAATCTGATCTGTATTTAAATTAAGAACTTAATACAATCTGCATTTAAATTAAAAATTCAATCTAATCGGTATTTAAATTAAGAATTTAATCTGATCTGTATTTAAATTATGAATCTAATATGATTTGTATTTAAATTAATCGCTTCATTTTGTTCAATCTCTCTTAATAATGGAATAGAATGTATTTTTGATTTCGCTTCTGAAAAACGAAAAACAATAATATATAATATTTTTCTCCAAAAGTCTTATAACTAACTAATTAAAAATTCGAACATAAATGCTAAAAAATATTTATTAATTTATAAATTTTTATAATTTCTAAAAGTCATTTCTGTTTTACATTTTAGTTTAAGAAAAGTTATAAATTATTAACAAAAAACAATGGAAAAATTAATTTAAAAATTCAAAAAATAATTATAACAGAAAAAATAATATTAAAAATTAAGAATTATTAATTTCCAATATCATTAAAAAATTTTAAAATCGAATTATTATTAAGTAATTTTCAATACGAATTAAAATAAAATCGTCCAGATGAACATTTATAATTTCATATTTTACTTAATAAAATAGCAAAATAATTTTAAAATATTTCATTCAAATTAATTTATTAACTAATTTTTTAAATTATAAATTATCCAAATTTAGCGTATAAAATAAAAGAATTTTTCTAATATAGCCTATAAAATAATATATTGCTTAATTTTTGTTTTTTGCTTTCATTAGCAAATAATGCTTGAGAGGTAAAATTATTTGATGACCGATTAAAAATCCTCTTTTTTTGTGTTCTTTTTTTAGATTTCAAAAATTTCTTCAAAATATCCATTGTTGTATTTTTTCTTCAACGCATGATACTATCGTTGAAAACAGGAAATGAACGAAGGAATGATAGTTAAAATTTTGCTCTTTCATTGTTTGTTTTGTTTACTATCATATAATTATCGAAATTAATTTAAATTATAATTATGGTTTTTTTTAAAGATTATATTTGTTCTAAAAATATATGAAATAAAAGATGTGATAAGATAAACCTCAAAAAAACGTTATTATATTATCACTAAACCAAATTATCGCTAGTTCATTATCATTATCACAGATTATCACTAAGTTAATTTCTCATCACTGTGCGTTAAAAGAATTCACTTCGCAAATTGTAAACCTATTCAGTTCTTTTAATTCTCGATGCATTGTGATTTGAAAAAATAAGCTTATCAAATTTTTGGAGAGAGATGATTAGTTATCAGTAATAATGATAAGAAATTTTAACATTAAAAATAAACAATAAAACTAATTTGGATAAATATTATTCACCTTTTATTATTCTTTTGTTTATTTTATTTTACATTCAATTAATATGAAATGATCATTTAATTAATTCGTTAAAAAAAAGAATTGAGAAACACAGATACATAAATTTAATGTGAAGAAAAATATGGAAAACATAAGGACTAAATAGAAGTGGAATTGAATTAAATATTAATTGCTAAAAGTGACCTAATATGGGAATTGGATGGAAATGGAATTATAATCAAATACTAATTGACTACTAATGATAAAAATTGGGTACAATAGTGATATATAATTTTGTGACGAAACATGGAAGTATAATAAATTTAATGTGAGAATTTGAGACAAACATGAAAAACATAAAGACTTAATAGAAGTGGAATTGAATTAAATATTAATTGCTAAAAGAGACCTAATATGAGAACTATATGGAAGTGGAATTATAATCAAATACTAATTGACTACTAATGATAAAAATACGGAAAATTGAATAACATTAGTAATACATTATTTCATTTAAACTATTTGACCTCTTCCAATTACACACATATACAATTATACAAATATAATTAGGAAAATTATGCATTCGTTAAAATAGCTTTATCAACTGTTATCAGCTCTTAATTATATCAGCCAATAATTCCCCCCAAAAAAAATAATTTTATCAGCTTTATCAATTACAAGCTTATTGTTTTTCGAAAGAGAAAGAAAGAGAGAGAGAGAGATTTGTGAGTTTAAAAAAGATTCTCTGAAATTTATCAATTAACTATAGCAATATACAATACTATCAATATCTTAAACTTTTAGCAATTCTAAGTAGAGCATTTCGATGTGATACATCAGTGATACCAATATCAATGAGATCATTGTTTGTTAATGCCAGGAATGTTCCCTTATCAACTTCTTCATCTTTTAGCAAATTAACATATTTACCAAGACCTGATTCATTTAGTTTTTCCCATATCAAATCTGTAAATGTAATCAAATTTATTGAGTTCAATAAAATATGCTACTCTATCATTTTAGTAACTTTATACAACCAAATTAAAATGCTGTTAATCCTTTGATATGAAACATTTTTTTAATTCATATTGACCTCTAGTAATTTATCAAATTTTAGATAACTTATATTAAAATGTTTAAATTTAAAATTAATGTGTATTTAATTGCTGATAATTAATTAATATATAATATTCAAAACTTAAGATAGCTAAACTAAATTATTTAAATTTAAAATTAATACATATTTGTTGGTAATTAATTAATGTATATTATTCAAAACTTTAGATAGCTAAACTAAAATATTTAAATTTAAAATTAATGTGTATTTGATTGTTCGTAATTAATTAATATATAATATTCAAAACATTAAAATAGCTTAACTAAAACATTTATATTTAAAATTAATATATAATTAATTGTTGTTATTTAATTATTATAAAAATTTCACAAAATTACTAAAAATTTTTTCTACCTTCGGTAATTTTTTGTCTTTTTCGTTCATGATATGCATTATCATAGGTAGCAGCTTTTGTTGCTAATACATTGCTTAATTTATGTTTTATCCTATCCATATGATTATTATCATTCAGAGAACACCGCCAAACAAGCGTATCAAGTGTTGGTGTTGAAGTACTTCTGTAATTATTTCAATTATATTAATTATGCTATAAATTTTATACTAAATACAGAAACTATATTAAATATGTTTAGAAAAAAAATCGTAGTCATATTTAAAAACATTTTGCAAAAATAATTAATTATTATTTAAAATTAGAAATGAAAATAGTTAAATGATTAAGAATATATATAATATATTATGCATTATGTACTTTCTAAAACTAAATTTAATAATTTTTAAATATATTAAATATTAATTAGGAAGAAGTAAGCAATTAAATAATTTACTTTTTTAAACGTTCGCCATCTTTATCAGAAAAAATATATTGATTTAATGATGAACGTGATGGTGAATTACGATCATCATCATCATCTTCTTCACCATCACCCATATTATTACGTTTAATTGTTTCACGTGATCGACTACGAAATCTTGGAATGGTACCCAATGTATGCGTTGAGCAACGTCCCAATGATGCATAATGACGTGAAAGCATTGAAGTTGAATAATCTAAAATTAATTAAAAATCAAATTTAATAAATATCAATAATTATTATTAAAATTTAATTTCATAATTTAAAAATTTCCTATATCAGAAACATAACAAATTTATCCATTAATAATTAATGCAATAATTAAAATTGTGAAAAAATTTCAACAACCTGAAATTGATGTTGAAGAGCTAATTTCTCGACTATCATTATCATCATATCGATGTCGTCTTCTGCTACCATATAAAAATGCTTCACCAGAATTTCTCTTTGGAAAACGACATTCCTAAAAATTTTTCCTTTTAAAAAATTTCTTCCTCTCTTGTTTAATTTTTCTTAAATTGAAAATTACTGCCAATATTTTTTTAATTAACTTCTATCCAATTTTGATTTATAATTTTTGTTAAAGTGAAAAAATTGCATTTCCTAATTTACTAATAATATTTATTTCGGCAATTTCCACTAAAATGTTAGTATTTTTCCTTTTTGCCCTTTACTGGAATACATAAATTCAGGAAAGATAAATTTTAAATTCAGAAATGGTAAATTCTAAATTCAGGATAGAAAAGTTTTAAATTCAGGAAAGATAAATTTTGAATTTAGGAAAGATAAATTATAAATTCAGGAAAGATAAATTTTAAATTCAGGAAAGATAAATTTTAAATTCAGGAAAGATAAATTTTAAATTCAGGAAAGATAAATTTTGAATTTAGGGAGGATAAATTTTAAATTCAGGAAAGATAAATTTTAGATTTAGGAAAGAAAAATTTTAAATGATTTTGTTTCTTATTTCTTACATAATATAAATAAGCATTCCACTGAGCAATTGATAAAAAATTCCGATACTTATGATTGATTGCTGTATTAATAGGAAATGAATTATCCAACGATGGCCCATATTTAATCAAATTACTCTTTTCCAATTTATGTTTATTTAGAGTAAATAATACCGGTAAATTAAGAATTCCCTGATTAGCGCAATTCTGAAAATAAAATAATATAATTAGCATTTTCATTTAATTTATATTTTAATTAAAAAGTTTTTTTAATTGTTTTAAATTTATTTTATTAAAAAAATTTTTTTTAATTTCTTAATATTGAATATATTTTGCTTAGAAAGGATTGAAATTGTGTAACTGATTTAAAGATAAAAAGTTAACAGAGAGCTATACAATTAATTAAAGTAAGGAATAAATGAATAAAAATTTACTTACTTCATTGCTTAATTAGTTAATTACATATATATTTAATTAGCTACATATATACTTGAAAAAATCAATTAAATAAAAGCATAAATGAATAAAAATTTACTTATTTCATCACTTAATTAAATAATTACATGTATACTTGAAAAAAATCAATTAAAGCAAGGCATAAACAAATAATTTACTTACTTCATTATTTAATTAATTAATTAATTACATATATATAGTTGAAATAAATTAATTAATCATACTTCAGCAACAAATCTAGCAGCTTCAATATAGCGATGTAAATTATCGCATTTTCCAGCTTTTTCATTTCCAATTGATTTTAAAATATCATTAGCCATAATGAATTCTTCATCATCATGTTGATGAATTTGTACAAGTTTAAACAAATGCGCTCGGTTAAAGTTTGTCTTCTCCTTGCTATCAATGCTATTTCCAGTATTACTACCAAAACCAACAACATGATTAGATAGTTTGTTTAGCTAAAAATTTCATTATTTAAATTTATTAATTAAATTTTGTTATTTTAATTTTCAAAAAATATTAATTGATTTAGTTTTCAATTTTAAATATCAATTTCTTTCATATAATTTTATTAAAATTAAATTCCAATTTAAATTTATTAATTACATTTTATTAATTTAATTTTCCAAAAATATTGATTGATTTAGTTTCAAAATTCTTTCATATAATTTTATTAAAATTAAATTCCAATTTAAATTTATCAGTTACATTTTATTGATTTAATTTTCCAAAAATATTGATTGATTTTGTTTCAAATTTAAATATCAATTCCTTACATATAATTTTATCAACATTATCAGATAAGATAAATAATAAATATTTTATTATAGGCTTAATTTTAATTTTAAATAATAATTCCTTACGTATAATTTTATCAAAATTATCAGATAAGATAAATGACAAGTATTTTATTACTGATTTAATTTCAAATTTCAAATATTAATTCCTTTCATGTAATTTTATCAAAATTATCAGATAAGTGACGTATTTTTTATTAGAACACAAATATAGCCTATAATATATAAGCAGCAATCTTCCAATATTAACTTGTTAAATCATTCCGGTCCAATATTAACTTGTTAAATCATTCCGGTCCAATATTAACTTGTTAGATCATTCCGGTTCAAATTGTTAATTATGTAAGTTTTTCTTTTTTAATTTGTTATGTAAAATTTTAAACAAAAAAAAGTTAAATTTACAATTTTCGTCTTACTACTATTAATAACACGACTTAAGTGTTGTTGATATTGATAATGGTGATTATCGGTATCAGTATGTTGTGATAATGGTCCAGTAGGATGTTGTTGTAGTAAACAAAGTGAATCAACATTTATATTACCTGTAAAATGTTTTTTAAGTTTTTAAATTTAATCAAATGATAATAAGAAAAAGTATTACATCTGATATTATGCTATATTAATTATATTATTAATTATATTAATTATATTATCAATAAATTTTTAAACTTTTTTCATATGACTAAATTAAAAAATTAATCTTACTTTTTTTCCTAACAAACATTTTTTCACTCATTTCATTCTTATCATTTATCAAATTTATCACACAGTTTTTTCTTTTGAAATTTATTGCAAAACAAAGGAGAACGATCATCAAAATAAATTATAAAACAAAAAGTTATAAATACCTATAGCAAATGCATAATCGATAGCTGTAAAACCATCAACTGATATTAGCGAAATATCAGCACCATTGTTTATCAGATATTCCATAATTTCATAATTTCTAGCAAAATTATTTCCATTAATTAATTGCTTTGCAATTTTGTTAAATTTTATTGAATTAGCTAATGCTTAATAATTATCGTAATTAATGAAACTTATTGTATTAATGACGATTATTAATTAATGATAACATGTAAATATATTATTTTCTTATCTCGTCGTGATATTCGAGCTTGTTTTAATATCTATAATATTTTAATTTGGTATATTTTTATTAATTGAAAATTATATCCAAATTTAATGAATCATTTATATTACAAATAAAGAGTTACATTTTAATGTTGAAGGTGAGACTTTTAAAGTTGAAATATTTTTTGCCATTTTTTAAATGATATTTTTTTACAATAAAATTTTAATTTCATTTTCATCTACTATTATTATTAAACTATTATTATTACTATTACTATTACTATTATTATTATTACTAATATTATTACTATTATTATTAAACTATTATTAAACCAACTGATTATTACTAATTTAGAAATTTTAGCATCATACCCAATAATAGCAGCAAACATGAGAGCTGTAAGACCGGAAACATTTTCAGCAGCATTAATATCAGCAACATTTGATTCTTGAATTATTTTTACCTATTTAAAAGAATTAATTTTATTCAAACTAATTTTTCAACAGTGTAAATTGATATGATATTTCAGCAGTGTAAAATTTAAATAAAAGAAAATTTGTTCAACAATTATAAATGAAAGAAAATAATTGCTTACAATATTGATATCAGCCAAGAGTATAGCATACATTAGTGGTGTAGTATTTTCCGGAAATGGAACATACGGTAAATGTCGGCCAAATATCATTCGTATACCATTTTCATCATTATTATAAATAAGCTGTCGTAAATCTACTTCTTTTGGTTCTTCTTCTTAAAATGATATTCATTCATTAAAAAAAAAAAAAACTAATAAACAAACAAAAGAAAAAATAAGGTAACGGAATGTTAGCATGCATAATTTATTAATTATCTATTGAAATATTAAAATTAAAATTTAGCATTGATCATATGAGAATTTGTCAGATACTAAAGAGTGCAAAATTTTGAAGTTAGAGTTTTCACATTAAATATCAAAAATTTATTTGATTAATTAAAATCAAATAAATCTTATTTTGATTTAATTACTGATAATGGAAAAAAAATAGTAAATTTGCCTTTTATGATACTTTGAAGGGATAAAAATTAGAGGCTTTATTTAACTTAATTATAGTAGCAATTTATTAAGTGGAAATAAAACATGCAATGAATTTACCTTTTATGGTACTTCGAAGCGATGAAAATTAGAGGCTTTATTTTTTAACTTAATTATAGTAGTAATTTATTAAGTGAAAATAAAACATGCAGTAAATTTACCTTTTATGGTACTTCGAAGAAATGAATTTATCACTGTTAATACTTCATTTCGTTGTAAATGTTGCGCAAGTTCTATTGAAGTCATACCATGCAATGATCGAAATGATGGATTAACGCCAAGTTCAAGTAATGTACCAACAATTGTTGTTGCACCACATGATATTGCTGTTGATAGAGCGGAAAGATTTGATAATCGTTGAATATTGCCATCCAAATAAGCTCCTCTAAATCTAATTATATTAATTCAATTTTACATGCAAATGTTTATTTATCTTTGCATGCAATTTATGCATGCATAAATATTTTCTGCTATAATTTTATCGTAATAAATTAAATAAGTTGTAAAATTTTATACCTTTGTGATAATAATGCACATAAATGTGTATGTCTACGAAATGCTGCAGCTATTACAGGTGTTGGACAAAGTGCCGTATGTGATGGATTAATATTAACACGTAAATCAAGGAGTAATTTAACAAGATCAATATGTCCATTTCCGGCTGCTAAAGTTATCGCTGATGCACCAAGATATCTAAAATGATCTTTAAAAAAAAAAGCACCACGAATGATAATATCAAATGATACATCATGATATCTTAAATGATAACACATTGATTGCTTTTCTTCTTTTTTTTACATACTAATCAATATTAAATACTTTTCTACATTCTTATAGTAAATATATAATTATTAAAAACAATTGATTAAATTAATTATTAATTAAAAATATTTATATTTTATCTTTGAAATATATTTGGTGCCAAATTTTAATTTGTATTTTAAAAATACAAATTTGATATCAAAAAAAAAAAAGTTTTTATTAATGATATACGTTAATTTGTGATAATTTGCACCACGTTGAACAAGTATTCGAACAATATTAGCATGACCATTTTTTGCTGCATGATGAAGAGCTGTCATGCCAACCTGATTTGTTTTCTCAATATCAGCACCTCGATCAAGTAAATATTGTACCTGAAATATTGAAATCAAGTAAATTTTACCTGAAATGAAAAGAAACCGATCTAATATTGAGTTTTTTTTTCTAATTGCTCTACCTGAAATTAAAAAAACCCGATTTAATTTTGAATTTTTTTCTTTCAATGAAGAAATGAAGCAAAATTTATTTTTCCTGCACAATTAATTAATATAATTATGTATTATGAAAATTGATTAAATATTTGAAGTATATTGTTAGTATTTTTGGAAACAATATAATGTAATAATATTATTGACGGAAACTAACAATTCCAATATTTCCAGTTGCAGCAGCCATTTGTAATCCGGTAACATGATCATCATCAAATGTATCAACAAGGAAACCTGATTCTACAGCATGATGTACCTCTTCTAAATTCCACGTTTCACAAGCTTCAAGAAATTGCTCGATGGTAATCAAAGAATTCATCAACGTATTGAATATTTTCTTTTATTTTTATTCAAAATCATTATCATTCATTTATTATCTGAAAATTTTAAATATTCATTACTTTAAATATACATCATTTATTAATTAATTATTTTCAAAAAAAAAAGAACGATAATAGTAAATTTCAAATATGAATTACATGACGTATCTCATTAAATAATTATTTAAATATGAATTATATGATGCACCTCATTAATAAATTATTTAATGATAATATCCTAATTGCAACTTTTAAATTAAATTTTTGTCATTAAAAATTTTTTGAATTCCCATCTTTTTCCTTCTTTTCTTTTACTACTGCTACTACAATACTTAAATATGACAGAAATTTATTAAACATGCGAAATTCTCACAATACTATTATTGCTACTACTTAATACTATTACTCATAATACTGTTATTATTACAATACTGAAATATGAATTTATAAATTTAATAAACATGTGAAATTCTCACAATACTATTACTATTGCTACCACACTAGTGGTACTACAATACTGAAATATGAATTTATAAATTTATTAAACATGTGAAATTCTCACAATACTATTACTATTGCTACCACACTAGTGGTACTACAATACTGAAATATGAATTTATAAATTTATTAAACATCTGAAATTCACACAAATACATAATAAAAATAAAATAAATTTGAATTGACTAATAATCTAAATCATTGATTTTAGTCGACATTTTAATAGCATAGTTTTAACTCATAAAAAATTTTTATAATCAAATATTTTACTGATTAACTTAAACATTGAATAGTTATAGATGAATTGTTTTAATTGAAAAATTTACAATACAAATTGTTTTTTATACCGAAAAGTTGCAAAAAAAAATATTATTAGCAATACTGGAATTTATAAAATAATTAAATAACTAAATTTCGTTTCACCTTACGGGCATTTCTATCTCTTCCTTATAAAATGTCTAAAATAATTTGGGAAAAATTCAAAAATTGCTAATCAATTTATTATGCCTCGAAATAAATAAGCTTTAAAATCTTTCATGAAATTTGAATAAAAGAAAAAAGCGGAAATTAATTTTGATTAGTTTTAAATGCTTCCTTTATAAAAAAAACATCCCTTTTTTTGTTTTAAATTCATAAAACTAATTTCTAAAATTACGAAGTAAAATCGGATATTATTTGTTGAAATCAATTATTTTAAAATCTTTTTTTTTTTTAAATTTATCCTAGTTTAATTTATGAAATTCCATATATTTTATAAATTAATTAAAAAACAAAAATAATGAAATTAAAATAAAATGTATTTTTAAATCTTTTCCTTAAAATTCATCCTAATTTAATTTATTAAATTCATACATTTTATTAATTAATTAAAAAACAAAAATAATGAAATTAAAATAAAATGTATTTTTAAAATCCCTTTTTTTTTTTAATTTATCCTAATTTAATTTATTAAATTCATACATTTTATTAATTAATTATAAATAAAAGATAATTATAATAAAACAAATAGAAATGAAATGTTAAGAAAAAAAATTTCGTAAATTTAAGAAGGAAAACGGAGTAAGAAATCAGATAATATTACATTACAAAATAAACACACACACACACACACATACACACACAGAGAGATAGACATGTACACACAGAGAAGAATGTTATAAAACAAGAATTGATGATAAAATTGGTAAAGGATAGGGGGTGAATGATGGTGGTGACCTAAGATGACATCGTTGTGATATGATGATGCCTTTGCTCCTTCTCATTTCTTCAAATCACTACTTCCTCTTTATTCTTTCCTAACAATTTTTATTATACAGAAAAATAAGAAACTTTTTTTTTAAAGTTTTAAAAATGACGAATATTTTCATTATATCGCTCGTTTCAATTGCTTATATAATATAAAATATTATAATAAACATATTTTCAAAATATTTTTATATTATACTTTAAATTATTCGTATAAACAAGTTTTAATTATACAAATAAACAAAAAAAAAACGCTTTTTAAATTTTAAAAATCAATGCGACAAATATTTTCATTCATTTCAATTATTTATATAAGCAGGTATACGGTACTGTTATAAATGTAGTTGTATCAAACCTGATCGATGCCATCATTGTTCTGTTTGTGGTCATTGCGTTTTGTAAGTTTTGCTTTATATATTCATAAACTGCAACTAGCAAATCTT
>CAKAEH010001976.1:0-20172 GCA_916381525.1 Cercopithifilaria johnstoni
CTCTTTATCTTTCTCTACACAAATTTATTATCTCTATGTTTACTTCTCCTAGAACAAGTGTTTTATGCTCACCGGGTTGTTATTGAGGTCTCCCAGTGGATATGTAACAATAATAAATAAATAAATAAATAAATAAATAAATAATAAATAGTTTAAGCTTGAAAACCTCCATTTCGAAATCTAAAAATTCTCATTAACCTCGTGTTCAAATTAATACGTAGCGAACATTGTTATAAAATTTTGATATAAATCGAAATGGAAATAAATAATTTTGTTGTTTTAGTTAAATGAAAATTTTAAAATTTCAAATGAAGGTTTTCAAGCATGAATTTAGTTTTCTCAATAAATTGAAATTTTCATAAAACAATATAAATCTCCTAATTTAACGCAACAGCTTTGATGTTCAAATAATCGATATTTGTAAAAAAGTGAATGAGAAAATAGGCGGAAATATTTTTATGCTCAAATACATTTCGCTTAGTTTCTTTCTTATAATCTATTTTTCTCTCCAAAAATGATTTTATGAAATCCTCGTGATGATAGTTGCAGCTGTAATTTGTTATTTAATTACCTGCTATTTAATTTTAAAAATAATTACATTATTTCTTTACAAAAAAATGAATATGATCATTACTAGCTTAAAAGAAAAATAATTATAAAATCATATAGTGGAAATATATTTGTGCGATAAAATAAAACAATGATAATACTATCATTCATAAAGTGTAGCAATAAAATTTTAAATATCATTTTAAAACGAAATTTCGCTTTTTTTTTAATATAATTATTTATTAGTATAGAGATGAGAAGAGAAAAATTCAAACATATACATTCTATAAAGTTAGAAATTTCTAAGAAATATTTACTCAACTTATCGTTAAAAACAACAAACGATCATCGTACATTATTAAGTTCAAAGTGCTTGGCAATCGTCTTCAGCACATTTCGAATGTTATCAATGTTATACGGTCACTTCTTTTTTCATGTTGATAATCTTTTCGGGGCAGCAAATTATCATCAGGAAATCAATAAATTTGTCTTCTTGAATTGATAATATTTACAATATTTGCTTCCATACTATTTCAATTTTCTGTCATTACTTTCTCGTTTATTCTTTCATTTCTTAGCTATCAAATATTATTTTCTTTTATTTTGTAAATTAATTTTATAAAAATCATTAGTATTTTCAATCATAATAAACCTGTTTATTATTTAATCCTTGAAAAGTTTATGTTGCAAAACTTTGACTTATTAATCATATTTATTCTGAAAATATTTTAACGTCACAAGTATGTATTCCAGCTATGTAGCAATTGTATTCCAATCATAAGTATGTATTCCAGCTATATAGCAATTGTATTCCAGCTATTTAGCATTTTGTTTATTCATTAGTATAAAACAGTCTAGTTCTAAATATGAAACTTCATTATAATTACGATAGTTAACGAAACTTTCGAAAATGACACGACTTATGCAATACGTTTCATATGCGTCCAAGGCTCAAAATATATATGCCATCGTGATTATGATCATATTGTCGAAGTCTGCTAGTGTTGACGAAAATCTCAAAGTGGACAAACGAATTATATGGAAAGAGAGTACAATAGAAGCTGAAAGAATCCACGTGATACGGACAATAATAATCTTGAAACTCGCATCATATCAGGTACTCGTAAATACAAGGTCATCTGTCCTTTCTCGTGATATAGGCATATTGCATGTACTGTAGCACTTCTCTGTGCAATATGTATAATTTGTGTATTCTTTTGTTTGTTATATATTGACTTACATAAAGTTATTTTAGATCACTTTTATATGATCAATGGTACTATAAGAACATGATGTTAAGATATCCCGAGGACTTAATTTGTAATGGGGACGTTTTAACTTTCATAAGCTAATCAGGAAATCGAAACAAACTTTTGCAAAGCCACTAACTGGCAAAACAGCGATGCACTCTAGATACTCCCCTTTCCACAAATTTCACTTTTTATATTTTAGATTATCCGACTTCTTTCTCATCGAGTTTCCATCTATTCTCTTACTTCGACAGACCTCCTTTTCCAAAATTTTCATACATCAGACACCAATCTAACATTTCATATTTATCCCGAAGGCTACAAACAATTTATGAAGATGTCCATTTCCTGTAGATGCGACCTGAACAATAAAAATATTTTTTTTGTTGGTAGATATTCCAGAAAAACTGTTTTTGCATAAAAGTTCATCACATCATATATAACTATGACAAATAAAAGAAGAAACAAATTGCCAATTATATCGTACAAAAAACAGTGCTGGGCGATGGGAAAAACGATGCATAAACGAGAAAGAAAATCATCAAAAAGATCTTACCAAATCGAATTGAAATGGTGATTGTATTAAAAAATTATCTCATTATCCAGAATTGAATCTAATGATGAACTAATCTCCTTATATTCAGATTTTTCAGATTATAAATTTAATTACTGAGAACTGCTTAGATTCATTTCAGGGTAATATATAAGTGATAAGTAAGCCAGACAAAACAGCTTACTACATGACGAGCAAATTTAGTTCTAGCAGTCGGAGATCTAGGATTTTAAAATGCAAAATGGAACAAAATGTTTTAACGTCCTTCGATGAGCAACAATCCAGATTCTTTTACCATCGCACGAAACAGTGAATCCGGATCATCAAGTAACTTCTTTGGTGTATCAAATTCATGAATGCAACCATTTTCAAGTACTAAAACCCTGAAATCAGCAAGAGATAACAAATTCTAGTTATACTTAATTATTTCGAAAATCGAAGAAATCATTTCTGAATAAAAAATGCCAGCATAAAGCCAACCTGTCACTGTCCATGACTGTATGTAAGCGGTGTGCAATTGTAAGAACTGTGCAATGTGAGAATTGTTCGCGAATTGTTTTCTGGATTAGCGCATCTGTTTCCATATCGACAGATGCTGCTGCTTCATCCAGAATCAAAATCTGACTCTTACGCAATACTGCTCGAGCCAAACAAAGCAGTTGTCTCTGTCCAACACTAAAGCAGTAGTTATTTTCACTCGTATGCACATTAATAGTATATATCATAACGATGTCGAATATTCTTAACGGCACGATTTACATTTATTTTCAAATGAGAGACCCGAAAGGAATCTTTCTATCTCATTTTTTCTGGATTTGACAAGTCCTCAAGACAGTTTAAATTTCTTGGTATGCATACAATAGCATGACTATATCTGCATCCTGCAACCATATCCTTTTTTCCGGTCACACAGCTGCAGTCTTTTCAAAGCTTGAAAATCAGATTTCCAGAAACTAAAGTTTCCAAATAATATATATATTATTATACAAATTTGAAAATTTTGATTTTCTGACAGAAAAGTACTTTTCTTACCTAATGTTTTCACCACCTTCATTTAATTTATGTTCCAATTTATTAGGAAACGAATGCACCAATGAATCCAGATGAGCCGTTCGAAGTGCATTCCACAACAAGGTATCATCAAAATGACCGAATGGATCCAAATTCATGCGTAATGTTCCAGAAAACACAACAGGATCCTTCACTCAACGTAATTAATACATGGATATTCCGGATGTATTTATAACACAATGGAAGTATGCATGAAGTACGGATGAATCAATGAAGTACTTCATCTGATGAATTTAAGTCACAAAACTGAATCAGTCATCAAAAATGACACCTGTGGAACAATTGTTAATTTTGAGCGAAGATCATCCAACGACATTTTTGAAATATCTTCATTATCGATTAATATTCGACCCGAATCCGCCTCAATAATGCGAAACAAAGCAAGTGTGAGAGAACTCTTACCTGAAAGAGATATGCTGATTTGATGAAACTCGTTATTATCAATTTAAGTGACAGTCCTTGACTGCCGTATAACTATTAATATATTTCTCGTTTTGAAGCCCGAAAAGATTCAGTTTCGATTCTGAATCAAGGTTTTCAACTACACACCTCTACAGCAGTAGCTGTAGAAGAATTCGTAGATTTAGGTTAAGGCAATATACTATGTTTATATGATGTTTCAGTAGAATATAGAATGAATTATAAGCGCAGCACTTGACCTGCACCAGTTCTGCCAACAATCCCAACTTTTTCAGCTGGATGAATCGTTGCACTGATTCCTTTTAAAACAAATTCCAAATTATCGCGGTATCGTATCTTCAACTTCTCGAAAATAATTTCACCTTTACTTGGCCAGTCTCGTGGTGGCGTATGCGCTACGTTTTCACTCGTTAAACCCTGCAAGAATTAATTACTTCAGAAATTATTTTTTTTACAAGCATCATGTATTATTTGAGTTCGTATGACCTCATTATAACATAACTTTCAGTAACGTAATTTCGCCGTAATATAACTCAAAAGTACAACTTCACTAATACAATTTTTAATACAGGACTTTCAGCGATGAACACATTCTCTGTTTAAAAATTCATGAAAATATATTAATCCACCATCACTCTTTTCTGAAACCTTTGAAACACACGTCTTAATGACTGCTCCCATTACTTCCATAATGCGATATACAAAATGATATTCAGTTCTTTCGAAGTACATTAATTTAATCGCAAAAGTTACATGACAAGCTTCCTACCTCAGTTGGTAAATCAGTGTATTCCCTGAGTCGTTCAACAGCAACAACATTGGTTTCCAATTCGCTTGCCATACGTACGGCCCAATTTAAAGTTTGTGTTATCTAAAATGAAAAATATGAAATTCTACATAAAAATGATTTCATAAAAATTATGAGAATAAGATTATTTTTTTTCTGATAATATGTTTCTAGCCTATCACTTCTCCTTATGAAGTTAAGTGAAAAAAATGTGATAAAGAAAAATCGTTTGAAAAAGCATTATTTGGATTCACAAAAAAAAGCATTATTGGATTCACAACTTAAAAAATTTAAAAATAAAAATTAATTAAAAATAGTACACTAAGAGCATATGCAACGGATAATCCAACCAAACCAGCTGTTGCCGAACCGCTATCTCTACAGAAGACTGCAAATAAAGCCGAGCAGAACACAATAAGGTTACCGACAAGCTCTAAGCGCACTGCTAACCATCTGAAATTCAAATCTATTTTAAATTTGTATGTTATCATTTTTTGTGACGAGTACTCTAAAAGCACAAAAGCAGACCTGGAGAACTATTCCTTACTAATATGTTAATTAAGATTTTTCGCACCTGTTAGCAACCAGTAAGTGATATTGTATAACAATATTCTTATCAAGACGTTCCTGAGATTCACGAACAAAACGATCCATACATCGATATGCTCTGATCGAGGCACATCCTTGGATCGATTCCTGGAATTTGTCACAATGAATTCGAAGGACAAAAATCAGATTTAGTATCTGCTAGTGAAACATTTGCCCTTCAAAAATTAAAAATATACCGAATCTTGAGAGATTACCCCTTTCCACGGTTTATCGTTATAACAGCTTTGTTTCTTCCTATGTCTTCAATCCAGAAATGATTCAATATATTTTAAAAATAGCCGTTTTTTAAGAGTTCTAATTAAGGGAAAACCCGCAAAATTTACTGCTTATCATCAGTGTCTCCGGAGATTAAAGGAGAAAATCTTTCAAATTTTTCCCACACCAGAACTTTCCCTTCCCTTCGCAATGAGATAAAAACTAACTTGAAAATGCGAATAAATGGGAGATCGAGCGGCAGATTCAAGACGTTTCAGTTGCCGTGACGTCGAAATATAGAAACGCTGAAAATGAATGATGCGTACTGCAGATATTCAGTACGTCAAGTATTTTCTTTAGTAACAGAAATTTACGGTTTAACAGATACTTTCCAGTTTCTAAATTTTTAAAGCTGGTTGATAGTATAAAGCTGTCAGTAGGTGAGTATAAACGTGACCAAAGGCAGAATTTTGAACTCGCAGAATATTCCAGCACTATATGAACCTCATCCAGATTCCATATTTTCTAGCGTACCATCATTTCAATTCTTTCTATATTCATGGGGATGCTCTTCGCAAATTACATTCAGCATGCAGTAAATTCCATGCCAAAACAAATGAATTTGAAATAGAGAGATAGAAAGCAAACAGAAGCACAAAATAAATCAAACTATGAATAAATATCATTTTTTCAATCTTCACAAGCAGATATACCCTCGAACCAATCCAAAGTATTTTTCGACGATAAGCGCATACGAATTTGGAACTCCAGCTGTGCAACAATTGCAGCAAAAGCGCAAAAAAAGAAACAAAAAACAAAGCAAATGATTCACAATGGAGTCGAAAAACCTCCCATAAACTTTAGTAAAAATTCTGCCTAATTTTTATATTTTACAATAAGACACATGTATGTTAAATGTATGTATCAGGTAGCTTTCTGTACTCTTTCAGAGTATGGAAAGAAGGTTGACTTTTATGAAACTTGACTTCGGAATACTTAATGTAGCACCACGAAATGATCAATTTCTTACGAACAAAATGACAGAAGATTTCTGCTTCATTAACATTGTTTCATTACATCTTATGAATATTCTAATAAGCTTAATTACAAGCGAAAGTGGAAGAGAAAAGGTAAATTTAATGCTGAAATTTGTTACATAAGTGAAATCATTTTTTCGAGTTTTATATAAAAAGGAATTAAATTGAATGGAAAAAATTAGAATACTAGCAACATCATATAATAATATCCTGCATCGCGCCGCACTAACAACAAATAACCTATTTTGGATGAAATCTAATATATCCATCTTTCATGTAGTATGGGTTGTAAAAATTACCATTAGCATACAATATAGGAATGAAATAATAGCGAAGGTAAGGACAATCTGTGGCGTCATGAGTGCTGGTAGAATCATAATACTAAAAGCGGTAACAATACATCCAATGAAGGTCATCAATGATGATGGTAAACGTTCATCGAGATTTTGCAAATCCTGCAAACATGCAAACACGTGCAAATTTGTGAATTCTGAACAAACTCACACAAGTAATTTATTAATATCACGATGCCACAGAAAATGCAGCCATGCTACTTGCAAGGAAGTGAACGCCACAATAAACCTGGAAAAAATTTACTGAATAAAATTTCTGGCTAAAACAATTATATATAGTGAAGTCTGATTCCGTCCTCATTCCTGAGTCATATACAGAGTATGATTATGACGGTAACATGCAAAATGCAGTGACGCCATTTTAGAAAAGGAAAATCTTGATGCAGAAAATGTGCAAAAAAGCGATTCGCAACAATTCTGGAGGAAAAATTTCCATTTTACCGTTAGTTTGATAAGAATTAAAGACCAATAAACATCTATAAGTGTTTATTGGTCTTTAATTCAACTACAGAAAGACTGCAAACAATAATTAGAATGGTATGAAACGTTTCATAACTGCCAAAATTTATGAAAATCCATATTCTTAACAACAGCAAAAATAAAATCCTTCTGACAATAAAGTACGCTTCAAATGAAAATCAGTCGAATAACATTTCAAAAACTGAATTTTTCCCCTGAAAAATTAAAAAAAGAAAAAATGTCACATCATGCTTCTACCAAAAATGCATGCAAGTAATTATTATAACCTATCCAATTGCATAAAATATACTTACATACCGACTAAATTAAATGGGAAGAAAAAAGAGCAATTTGTGGGGATCATTTCCAAGCAGGTCCTGTAAAGGTCATTAAGAGTATGTTAAGAGTAAGGCCATTAAGAGTATGTTAAGAGTAAGGTCATTAAGAGTTAATTAATTAAGAGTAAGGTCATTAAGAGTTTTTTTTCATTAAGAGTATGCGTATGTTCTCTTGCAACGCTTTCCTCTTTTCTTCATTCTGGAAACGATCATATCATCTCTAAAAAAAAAGTAGATTTTCTTTTTTGATGAAGCATACCAGAACAAGGAAATAAATAGCAGCAAGAAAGGGTATGACGATTGAATACATCGGCGTAGCATATAGGATTACAGCCGCTGTCATTAAAACAACAAGTACTGTTGATATGAATGAATGAGATGTATGCGGCAATAATGCATCCACTATTTCTATATCCTGCAATTTTTCCTGTTATCTTATTGATGGTTACCCATTTCGAGAGTGAATTTTAACATTTCCATCTAACAGAGGATCTCATCGGAATTCCCTGAACCATAGTAGATTATAGCAATTAAATTGAGTGCGATAATCTAAATATCCTTTACTATGAATAATATAATAATTTTGGACACTAAAATCAAACAGCTTCCAGCAAGCCATAAAAACCATATATTTGTTTCCCATTGTGAATGAAATATAGAAGAAAAATCAAGAAGGACATAGTTAAAACTGTACATAGAAATAACATCAAATTTTGCAACAAACAGATTGATTCAAACTTAAAATCCAAACCTTTGTCTACTTAACTGAATAATTAATGTGTACTTCAACAGACCAAACTCTTTCAAAGCAGTTAGAAAATGATTCTTAAACTTCTTGAGATACAAAAAAGAAATGACACAGAGACAGATAGTACCACCTAATTAGAACATGTCACGAAAAAGGAGGGAGTCTGTTAGATTGAAATGAGGAGGATAATGAGAAAAAAGATTTATAATAAGAAGGAAGATTTATGCAATGGATTGATGATCTGTCGTGCAAAGTTTTTGTTTCTCTATATCAAAACAATGCGCATGTTTTTTGAAAAAATTGACATGTTGATGATATCCGGGTTTTATTCTCAATGCCGAATTGATCATCTAAATTCGAAAACATTCTAACAGTGGGTACTGCACCCTCAGTATGAAAAAGTTCACTGCATGAAAAAATCTAAACATATTTTCCGGACTTGAATGAAACAAATGGACCGTTACACGTGACCGTTTGAATGATTAATTTTAATTTCGACGCTTGTTAAATAAACGTGTATATAATCACTGTATTTTCTCTTATTATTATAAAAGTATATCTACAAGAGCAGACATCAAACACCCGTGTTAATGAAGACTTAAGAGGAACTTGAAGAGAAACCAGAAAGTATTACTGCAAGGTGAGTATTTATTTTCCATTATTACTATTTGGATAAAAAGCGTAAAATCTGCCACAATTGCAATTTCATGTTCGGGAGTCACTCAGATGGAGAGGAAGCGGTAAAATTCCGTCCGAATTCTTGAATGGTATTTTTAACAAAAAAAATTTCTGACTCTTTGAAATTTTCAAAGAATCAATTCAAATTTTTGAATAATCTCTTATCCAGAATATAAAGTAATTAAAATACCATCGTCTTAAAAAGGGTACTACATTAATGACAGTGACTCATACTGCAATAAAGAAATTAAAGAAAGCCTAAGTGATGCAAACCCAAAATGATATAGGACATATCAAAATAATACAATAATCAACAAACCTCCACTATCTATCAGATATAGAATATGTCCTTATCGATTAAAAAACAAAGAGTACAAAGTAACTAAATGATGGGTGCACGTAACATGGATTCTTTAATTCACTATTGTAAGAACTTCTAAGTGATTATGGCAGGATATATCCACAACATATAACTCAAAGGTTTTAGTCATTAGAACAAACAAATCTCAAGGATAATAGTTCCACATTCTTCTCCATCTCTCCAAACACAGGAAGAGAAATTTTGCAAGAACAATCAAAACGAATTCTCTGTTCAAAAAAGAAATGGAGCACTATTTCGCCTAATTTTTGCATTTTCTAACTTTCGCTGCACAGACATCGTTATAGTCAATTATGTATGAATTAAAACATTTTCCAGTATGATTAAATTTGAATTTGAACTCCACTACATTTCAAAAGAAAAAATAAAATAGTACTTCATATGAACCTGAAATTTAGCCGATTTAACAATCAGCTAATGAAATCTTGATACATACAAATAGAAAAAATACCTTTCCAAAACGATTCACGATACGTCCGAGCGGAGTTATGTCGAAAAACGCCATTGGTAAATGCATAATATTTCGCAGTATTCCTTCGTGCAATTTCTGACTTGCAGAAACCATCCCATATGCCATTATAATTGAACCAATGCAAACCATTGTGGCTAACAGTAATGATTAGATGAAGGAAAAAAGTTGTTAGATTAAAAAGGTATTCACAGTTAGAAGAGGAGCTGGATATTTGGAATATTTCCGTGTATGACATAAGATTAGATTTTAAAAATTTAAGGGTGGAAAGAGAAAAATAGAGAGATGGAAAAAAATTAAACACCCAAAGATGAAGTAAACTTGAAAATGTTCTAGTAATTTCTTGCAATAACACACCCTGTCCCAATCCGAGTGTTGCGTAAATTGCTAAACGCCAATTCGTGTCGTCTTGACTTGCTTCCGTGATATTTGCTTTCTTGGCATGGTCGGACCAATTGGCTAACCATAAATTGGATGAAACACCGAGCACTGATGAAAAAATATAAATGGCAATAAAAAATGCTGCTGTGCCATAACCAATAGCATGAAGATACAAAAGGTACACTGCAAATTTCACCTGTAATAAAAATACAACTTGTCTAAACATGTCAAGAAAAATTTCACCTACCCACCTCATATTCGATCTATTTGTAATTTTCAATTCACTAATCTCTGATCTATAATTTGGCTCTATTCAATTACTTTTTGAGGCAATGAAATTCTTTTTAACAGCAAATTCCAAAAAAAGGATCAGCTGCAGCATAAATGCTACAGAATGGTTCTTCAAGTAAACAGAAAATTTAAAGCATGATGTGGTGCAACAAAAAGATCATTTCTCATAATCACTTTCACCTTTCAACAAAAGAATATTTTCCTTCTTAATAACTTTCATAGAGACCTTTCCAACTTCAATATCTTCCTTTTCAATTAATTTCGACCGTTCATCGTTGTTTGGTACAGTTGGTTTATTAGCCACTTGTGCAGACAATGAAATACCATCTGCTTTTCCACCAACTTCGATTTTTATTGAATTACTAGTGATCCTTTTCGCTGCAACATTCTGTCCCTAAAATAATCCACAAACATTATGTTACTAGATCATTAAGACTACTTAATAATTCTTGCGTCTCTTCAAACGAACCTTTCAGAAATTTACTATATTTGTATGTTCAATTAGTAATTAACAGTTTCGAGTTATAGGACAATCAGAAACAAGCTATAGCAACCTGTTGTTCGACTTGTAGATTATCTTGCACAGATGTCTGTTCGATAGGTGATGCAGTTATTGAGGTGCTCTCTGTGTGCTGTCTTGTCTTGTTTAAACTTTTCAAACGTTCTCGTCGTTCCGGATTGAAAACTTGCAAATCTTTCAACAATTCTTCCATTTCTTCTGCTGAAAACATCGTAACTGCCATAACATTCAAGATATTGCCGGAAGTGGCGCAACCGCACGCCAGGTACGACTTAACCTCAATCTTCCGAAAAAGGTTAATAATACATAAACCGTTTAATCAAATCCACCTGATGATCTGAGTATATGTGGAAAGTGAAAGTATGTTACGAGCTCACCAGATATTATTTTTTACAACAGACAAACAGAAATGACACACATATTCCTTAAAAATACATCAGATGGATTTGGACCTTTCTGCTCCTCGACTTGTCCAAAACATAAAAATGGGATAAATTCCTGACATTACATTTCAAAGTAAAAGTTAAGATGAAACTCACAATCTTCTTTTTCATCCTGTGACTGTCTGCGCTGTTTCACTTTGTCTATAAGGAATTCTTCCAAAAATTCTGCGAAATCTTTTTGCGCTTGGACTAATTCTTGAAATGTGCCCACTTCCGTAATTCTACCATCTGTTAAATACCACCGTCGTGTAGTTTTGGAAAAAAACCATGTACTTTGCTCATTTCAGTATCTTACTAAAGAAAACAATGCAACAAAATTTGGAGGAAAAAATTGAATTTCGAAAATTCTAACCATTCATGACGACAATTTGATCACAATACTTCAGATAATGTAGTCCATGTGTTACCAAAATACGCGTTTTCTTGGCTAACAAGCCAGTTTGAGATGCTTAAAGAACTCATTTTTGACTTTGTAACTTATGTTTTCTGTTTCCGGATTCGTTTCATTTATTCTGTAAATGATTTGAAAGATTTTCTGGAAATGACTGTACTCAATACTTCTACAGTATAGCATTTTGCACAACTACGTAAGAATGAATGACTGATCAACAGAATCGGAAGAAACGAACAAATGACACGGGTGAATATGTGCCGCCCAACTTGGGCATCAACAGCTGACAGCGGATCGTCCAGAAGAACAATGTCTGAATCGGCGTATATAGCACGTGCCAGACTTACGCGATGTTTCTGACCGCCACTCAAATTAATCCCCTAAAATGAAACAAAACAAATATAGTGTATTACACGCTATACTCTTTTTATTTAAAATCCAGCACATAGATTAACTTTTTCATAATCGCAAATCAAGGATTATATACCAAAATCCAACGCGAAATCTAAATATTTTCTCGAGTAAATTAATTCCAAGATAAAATATAACCTTTTCCCCAATTTCAGTTTGATCACCAGCTGGTAATGTTGCGAGGTCTGGTTTCAATGCACATGCATCAAGTACTATTTTATAACGCTCGACATCGAAAGGTTTACCAAATAAAATATTATCCATCAACGACAAGTTCTGGATCCACGGTTGCTGCGGAGCATAAACAATCGACCCAACAACATCCACACTACCGCTCAACTTATCCATTTCGCCTTAAATTTTTATAGAAATGAATGAAATCTCATATATCAGACTGAAATCTCTTCACTTTTTCAGAAAAAAAAAACACGGATTCGATAAAATAAGCAGAAGTGGAAATTCGAAAACAAAGAAGACCACTGAGAATCAAAACATACCTAAAATAGCAGATAGCAAGCTACTTTTACCACTGCCCACTTTCCCAACAATGGCAACAAGCTCGCCTTTCTTAATTTTCAAATTGATGTCATTCAATGTCGTTTTATTATTATCCCAAGAAAAACTGCCGTTCTGTATTGACAAGACATAATCTATAAGGCATTAGTAGATTACTCGATAACAAGACAGAGATTAACAAAAATATTGGAATGATTCATCAATTTCCGTTTTTAGTTTGCAAATTTCTAGTTTTTAATTGAAAGTTAAAATGCAGTAAAAATGGTTATTCGTTTGCAAAGATATCCTAAAAAATTTGAAAAATGGTCTCTAAATTTTAAAAAAAGAATAAGTGTATATAAGTTATTTTTCGATTGGAAGTCAATTCTCTACATGCACAACTTCTAACCGTTTGAAGAGAATCGATCTATTACAGAGAGATGCATTTCATCATCAGACAAAAATGATTTCAGTCTGGCATTGCTAACCGAGCACTGTGTTCCTTGACTGAATATCAACGGAAAGATTGTCATTGGAAAACGTATCAGATTGAAAAGTGAAAGACTAACAAATGTAACCTGCAAAAACAATTAAATTTAAACCAAAAATGAAAAATGTTAGTAATATATGTATGACCGAATAGCATTTTAATGCTTATGATCGATTAAAATATACCTGTTTAAATCTTTTTGTGCAGCTACTTAAATCTGATTATTAAGTGCTCAACTGCCTTAAGCCCAGTTTCCAATGTTTGGGATACTTAAGGAACTAGTAGCACATGTTGGGCTATTAAAAGTAACAACCAAGATTCACTAGCATGATTAGTACAATCATTCCATTTACTGCCTTAACCACCATTTTTAAATTAATTTCTCCACTTTGAGTTAATTTTAAGTTACTTATCTGAAGTGAATTAATTCCAAAGTGGTTATACCTGAATTAATCTCGAGTTACTTAACCAGGATAAACCCTAATTAAAATTTTCAAATTTGCCCTAGTTGAATTTCTTTTTTTTTCGGATTAGATCTACATGAAGTTTATCTTACTTGAGGTGTAAGTCGGTTGTGTTGTGGGTCAATTTTCACATACAAACCAAAAGTGACAACGGCAACAAGAAATGGTGCACATGACCAAGTCAATGATATTGCAGCATTATAAAGTGCAATTTCGCGTAGCACGGCAATCTCTTTCTCACGAATTTCCAAAACCTGGAACGCCAATAAATCGTACTAAATCCTACCAAATTTTGAATAAACTCAAGAATGATAATATTAAAAATCGTATAAACAAACCAGTTTTTGCATACTTTTCTCCCAAGCATAGAATTTAATTATTCGAATTCCATTTAAAATTTCTGACATCGACTTCAAACGTTCATCCCGCAATTTCATTTGTCTTCCCTGAAATTCATCTGTATGGCATTCCCAAAATTATTAATAAACGATATGGAATTTCTATAAATAAAAACATTATCCAAACACCAATTGATGTTAATATAAACATTTAACAGCAAATATTTTAAGTAAACTTTTTTACGACCAAAGAAAATTGTTTGACTTTGATTTCATGGATTTAGAAATGAGTACCTGACAGCTTTTCATTCGTAGAGAAATATATGAAGTCAAGGGAATTGTAGCGAAAAGTACGGTGAGACCAGCAATAACTGCTATACCAAGTAATCGCCATAGAAAGTAAATCGCCAGTGATATCTGTAGTAAAAAAATCTATACAGAGGGTGATAGACTGGAAGTAATGAAATGACAGACTAATCAGAAATTGATCAATTTTTTACTCAAACTTAGAAATTTATTTTTCCACATAAAAGTAATTACTTGCATTAATTTAAAAATAATGCAAAATTCCTTTTGTATTAGCTTACTTGAAGTGGAGCAGACCAAAAAAGCATGATAAAACTCGCGATATCTTGGAAACGCTGGACATCCACAGAAATCAAATTTACAATTTCCCCAACAGTACGATTTTTTCGAGCCGTGTTGGATAACATTAATGCCTGTAGAAAAAAAAACTGATTTCGAATAATTGATTAAATATAACTGATTACTTCAAAAAAAATAAACTCAGACTAAGAGTAAATTGTTTTCAACAGAAGAATTTATTTTCTTTATTTCCTCCAAAGTAATCAGAAGTAAATCAGCCATAAAATAAAATGATACTGAAAACAAATAAGACTATGACATGCCTTGACATAAACAGCGTTTGTCAGCACAGAACGCACATTCATACCCAGCATGAACATTTTGTGAAAATATTGATGCAGAATCTGCAAATTGTTTAAATAACAATTCAGACAAGGAATCTGTTAAGTTTCCCCCAGAATTTTTTAGTGTATTCCAGGACTTCTTCATAGTTTTTTCTATTCTTTGATTTGCTATAATTTTATATTTCTCATAATTTAGACATATCTCAGATAAACAATGCTTTTACATAGCAACGGATATACTTAGTTAACTAACCATTGACTGAACGAGCGCAACTATAAACATGGCAAATGATATAGCAATACCCATCCATAGCGGTCGTTTCCTGTCTTCGATATATGAGATTAATGCACTAAAAAACAATAAGTCATTTGCATGGTACATAAATTCATGCATTAGCTACGAAAATTTTCTATATTCAGTATAAATAAGTACAGTTTTATTTGTTTTAGTACTAAAATGCCGGAATGTTGAAATATTTCAAAAGAGTTAGCCATTAACCAACTTTATGCAAATCGCTGCACGAATTCCCTTATGTTGAGGAATACTAAATAAAAAAAATCAACTTTAATATGCTAAACATTTAAGAAATTGTACGAAAGTCAAAGAAAATTTTCAAGAATCAATTCGATTCTAGGAAAAAGCAAAAATAAATATTTGACCCGAGAAGCTGTGGGTTAACGAAATTTAACAAGTCAAATATAAATTTCATCGCAGCTCCAGCTGAAATGGTCCAGCGATATGTTTTCACAAGTGCCCACAATAACGATGGTTGTGCTTTCGGACCAAGTTTCTAAAATAAGACCAACCTAAGAAAGGTAATCATGAAGTAACAATACAAGTAAAATTATTCAAGAAGAGTGACAAATTTTAGAATGAAAAAGTAAAATTATTCAGGAAGAGTGACAAATTTTTGAATGGAAAAGAGAAACCTTAAGTGACGTTGACCGTTCCGTTGAACGTTTCTTTTCATAGTAGGCTGAAAAGTAAATTTGATTAAATGTAATGAAAATCAAAAACAAAAACACTTTGAAAAATATGGTTATAATGTAATATAAAGTATTTCACATCCTACATTCTTTAAAAATTATAAAATGAAAAAAACAGCAAAGTTCGCATGAATTTATAATGTATCTCACTCTTATGTCTGCAATGCCAACCCGATAATTCCTGGAGAATGTGTGAATAACATTTTGAAGAAAGGAGTTGAGTGTAAATGGTAGCAAATCATACGTTCTTCACTCTTCAAAATTTGAAATATATTGCATATATTTAACAACTACAGAATTAAATTAAGGAAACATATGAAATATACAAACATACCATTAACCGCTGGTACCCAATGACGCTTGAACTTTTTCAGCAAATTTTCACTTTCTTCATGCAGCCGCAATCGCCATAAATCATTAACTTCCAACGGTCTACGAAAACCACGTGCTGCCAAGTTATGGAACCAGTTGAATGTTATTTTATTCAGGTAGGAACAATTATCTTCTGGACAAAGCTTCTCCTGAAATGAACAGTTAAAAGACACTGGTTTATTCTGAAATCGCAATTTTCAAACAGATTAATATCGAAAGAAGGATAACATGATTCAAATATGCTTACATCTTCCATCCAATATTTTGGCTTATCGGCAAAGCATGACAAGAATACTTCGAGCAGTATGAATGCGTAGTAGATTATATACAACACATATTTCACGAAGACTTCATGTTCATCCTAAAAGACATAAATGGACAAAATTCTAAAATAAGCAAAGAAAGGAATGTCAAACCTTAAAACTAATTTCCCATCCAGACACTTCAACCAAAAACTAGAAAGCCTTCTCTGCTTTCCCGTTGTCGAAGCAGAACATTATGTTTACATTAACCATGGAAATTATTTTATCATCCTACTAGTAATTACTAACCTGAATTCCGATAAAATCTTCGGCATATGAAGACCGGCGTCTAAGTTCTGGAAATGCACAAATTGCAGTAAGAAGCCAAAAGTTGAACAAAACGCCGGAAGTTACTAAGCCACGATTACGATAAGCAATTAGTAACAGCAAACATATGCAGTAGGTCACTGATTGACAGCAACATGACATGATGCTGTACGGTTGATACGTTAATGGTGTTCGGAACCATATTATTAGATTGAATGCTGTTGCAATTAAACGGTTCACTACCAGCAGGAAGCAGAGTATCTGAAGTCTAATTTAGTAAAACTTCCCGAGTTTACAGTTGACTACTTCATATAATCTTTTCATTCAAATATATTTATTCAAAAAGATCCTTAATTCAATGAAAACTTTAATTTTCATATCATCAGATGAAACAGTTGCACAATGAGAGAAAAAACGCAAAGTTTGCAAGAATCAAACGATTCTTCTTACAAAATGCTAACTCATAATGCATACAATAAGGAAATCGCATGCTAACTGCTAGCCAAAAATCATACATCTTAATAATCCAGCAAACAGGCTGTAATAACTTCAAAATGAACACAGCCAAATAATATCCTTCTATATGAGTCTGATTGGTACTGACAGAATTTAAAAAAAAAAAAAAAGAATAAGCAACGGAAGGAGAATTAAACTTACAATTCGGGCAACTGTTGGTGAATAAAGTTCTAACGGAGGATTTCGACTTTTCTTGAGGTCATATAGAACAAGTGGACTAAATACAACCAAAAATATTAGCGGAATAAGGACAAGAATTGATGATTGAGTACAATTTGTAGTATGTGGCACAGTACTATTCAATGAATAATCGAACACCTGAAAGGTTATAACCTTTATAATGCAAGATAGAACAATTCAAAAATATTGGAAATTTTCAGTATTTTCAGAATGCTAAACTACTTCTTTTGATCGATGAATTTTATTGGTGCTGCATCTTATGTTGTATGGAGATTTAGCTTGATATTATTAAATTTATTATAAACAACAAAACAGATCAGGAAAGAAGTAGTGCCTGCGGAATTTTAATTGCTGCTTAATTTAAATTTAGGAAATCTATCTGATCGCATTGGTTACCATCCTACTAAACAATTGTATGGAAAATTAACAGGATATTGAAAATATATGCATACTCAGTGCAGTAAATTTCCTTATAAGTAACTAGCCTAGAACTTATCTGAAAGAGGCTTATGATATCAGCCGTCTAATCACTTGTTATCTTTTCATTGGTTGAATTATCGGTAAACTGAATGTTTTATTTGCTTTTTAAAATAAAAAAAAATAAACTGAAATATATCAATATTTGCGTACAATGTGAAAGTACAACTTTTTTTAAAAAAAAAACAAACAACAAAGACAACATTTTAATGAGTTACGAAAAGTTTGTTTAAAAAGAAAAGGTTGATGTTACCTTTTGTTCGCATTACGAATATATTCAAAGTTGAATTTTGAGAAGTAATCATAGGGAATTAATTTGCTATAAGGAAATTGCAACATTGGTTAATAATTTTGTTCGTAATATTCTCCTATCTGATAAGGAACTAGAATAATGATATGATAGAGATAACTTACTTGTATTTCATCTGTATTACATAATATACGACCAAGGTAATCCATAATTTCACTTCAAGTTGATTTTCCAAATTATAATGAAAATCTTATGCAACAAATTTCGCAATGATACTTCCGCAAAGAGCACTGCATAGGAATGCAACGTTCATTAAAACGATAGACAAATATTATGATGCTAAAATATAAAATAGAATTATATTTGTTGATTTATTTTTATCAAATATAATTTTATGCAATACATTTCATAGTAATACTTGGGAAAATAGCACTTGCATAGAAAATTTAACGTCCATTAAAAGATAACAACGCTGTTAATGATAAAAAAATTAGCTACGATAAAATGCTTGTTTTGTTTATTTTAAATAATCTCTGAAACATTAACACCTCTACCGATACCATATCGTCAAAAATTTTTTAAATTTAATTTTTTTTTGAGTCTAAAAGAATTTGATATCGTAATGTTTTATAGTATATGACATTTGTTACGTAATACTTTAAATGATATCTAACCATCATTTAAAGAAGCAAAATTTTCATGGCTAATATAATTTAAAGATAAAATAAAACAAACGAAAAAGGATCAAATATGAAAAAGTAGTCGAATGTTTTTCATGATACCTCTAACGATACCTATCATTTTTCCTTTTACATCTACATTAATTCCAAATTTTAATGATTTGACGACGTATAATGATTGGAAACGATATTGTCCAATAATACAAAATTGATGTTAATATTGGCTTGGATTTTTAAATCGAAATTTAATAACTTCATTTGTCTCATACAGTTAAACATGAAGATTTAAGTTTGAATAATCTCCTTTTTCTGCATTCTTTCTTTCATTTTTTACTATTATATCTGTTGCAAAAAATTGTAGAAGAAAAAAATTTCTGATAACCTGAAAGCTAACTTATATCGTACTCAAATATGGAAGTTTATTAATACGTCACATTACATAATATGTTATCATATTATATCATGCTATTGTCACATTACATCATATCAAAATCATTCTTTATCAAATCTTTCCAACACCACACTATTTCATTTCTGACGTGTACAATAATACTCAATCCATACAAACTTCAATTTTGCTCAAAGAAAACTTGAAACTGCTAGTAACAGAATTTTATATGCAATGATAACTATCAAAGATTCCAGAATTTTATGCAGACTAACAAAATTCTGAATAAGATGTTATTGATAAGCATTTCTAATATATCGAAAATGACTGTTGTAGAATTACTTCTGAGTAAAATCTGTAAGCAATTTTTATGTACACAAAAAGAGGGGGGAAAAAAATGCATGATAATGATCAACCACAAGATCGCCGTAATCAAAATTTGTTCAGGGAGTTCAAAAAAAAAAGTAACTCTATTGCTTACTTTTAATCAGATGATGATATCATATCACAATGAAAATAAACCAATGAATTCTCTTTTTGCACGGAATGATTCTCTGCAGACGGAAAGAGAGAAATTATTGATAGATCTTTATAGATAGATTGAAACAAACTAAATATATAACAAATTTTACGAATTCAATATTAAATGCAGAGCTTCCGATAAAACGATACTACTACATCTAGCGTTTGTATTGAATAATAATT
>CAKAEH010001977.1:0-20145 GCA_916381525.1 Cercopithifilaria johnstoni
AATACATATATCAATCCACGAAAATGCATAGCTATACATGAAGTCCGATAAAAAATATGGCAGCTGCTTTCTACTTTTTTTGAAGCGAAAGGATAGAAAACGTTTTTCTATAAATTTACCGATATATATATATATATATTTCAAATGGATCAGTTAAATTGTAAAAAGTAGTTAGTTAAAACTTGAAGGCAAATTTTTCCGAGCAAAAGGATGATAATGGATAATTTGTGCATCTTCGAAAGATTTTTTTGTGAAAATTGAATATATGACAAAAACCGTTACGAATGAGAAATTTAACGACGTACGGAAGTGGTAGGTTGCGTTCCAAGGAGAACTAACTATTCATAAACTGCATTGTTAACAAATTGCCAATTGTCGTCCAGCAATATTTCTAACGATTCACATAATCACGAACCAGTTTTTATTGTTTATTCAAAAGACTTTTTGAATTTAAGTTAAAATGCACCTAATCCGAGTTTTTTTTAGAAGCCTGGTTCACAAGAAATTTTATCTCTCGTAGGGTCAGGAAATTTTGTTTTGCATATATATATAAATTAAATTCAAAATATTATATGCATATATTTAAGAAGTTCATGATAAACCTATATTTACTTGGCCTTTTGCAAAGTCGAAAAACGAAAAATGAAGTGAATGAAATGTGAGAATAAGAGTCTACTTCGAAAAAAGGCTAGGTGTTTGCAAATTGAAAAGCAGATTCATAAATTTCTTTTCTTTGCAACTAAAATTTCCGTCAGTCTTTTTCTCACCCTAAGTTATCACAGTAAACAAACATTTGATTCGAAGAATAGATAACTAATCATATGTCACATTCCAATTTTCCTGTTTGTATCTAAAAGAACTGGCTTGGCCTAATAATTTTTTCTCAATCCAATCATTCCATCTTTTCTTTTTCTTTTATTATTGATCCATTGATATTAAAATCTAAAGCGGTTATCAATTGTTCATTAAGAGATCTGGAATTTCAGTTGACAGAAGGTATGCTGCATTTTGAAATGTTTTGTTAGAACTAATTGATTGACCGAGTGGTTGATGAAATTGATTGAATGAGTGATCGAAGAAATGTTCATTAGCGCTATAGTTAAAACTGAAAAGTGATGACAAGGAGATGGCCGTAGTAATGTTTGAAATGTTCTACAAATGTGAGAACATGATGAATGGTTGTTGTAGCCGATTATACGGTTGTTACTGACTGTTGTTCCTCCTCATTTTCGAACCGGCTAATTTTCCAGTTTTTGCCCTGAAATTTACGACAACGACAATGATTTTTGTGACACGGGAAAGAATCGATGGTAGTGAACGAGTTTGCCCTTCTGGCATTAACTGATGGCCAGCGCGTCGGAGACACTTTGACAACGAACCACCCAATATCGTTTTCTATCGCTTTGTTAGAGGTCGAAACAACTCATTCAAATCAAAAAAATAAAGAAGGAAAAATCATAAATTTTTACAAAGAAACTAAAATGCTTTTTAGAAACGTTCTGCGTTTTGCTTTTCACAATTTTTTGCAAGCAAATGTAAGATGGACTGAAAGTCGCGCTTTTTCTATTTCTATTATCAAATTAAAATGAATTTCCTCTAAAAAGTTGAAACTTTTGCTGATTAAACTAAGGATGATTCAAGCAAAGGTTGTTCTTCTTTATAAAAGTAAAATATTTTGTTAACATAACAATACTGGAACAAACTATAGCTAATCTAACAAATGGTACCATAGAACCATAAAATTATTTTAGGATGGAGAAGTTTAGTTTGATGTATTGCAGTATCTCAGTAATATCATGGTAATTCAATGATAATTCGGTCTATTCTAATGATTCTATAATAAAAAAGAAATAAATATAGGTAGGTCATGTTGGTTACTGTATGATGATGTTGGAAGTGTAGGTGTGAAATAGAGATGAATTGGATTGTGTGGTTTGGAGTGGGCCCATTATGAAGCGTGATACGTAAATAATGGGAAGGGTATAGAATTTGGATTTGAAAGGTATGTCGGTGAGGTGAAAGGTAAAGGGGAGATACAGCTCAAATGAAAAGAAAGGCCATTATGATGATTGAGTTGAGCTCCCTTTCAGTAATAGGTTAGAGTTGTTTCACTGAAAATGGCCATTGGTGATGATAGATATCCAATACTACCAAACAAGGACAGAGCCCCAAAATTAAATACCTCTTTAGCCTAGGTCTCCTTTTTCAATATTTGCTAAAATGACACTGCCCAAACTTCAATTATTCTACTTTATTTTCAAATTGCCTCTTCAAGCATAATCTCCATTTCAAAACATCAAATATTTTACAGTAGTGTATAAAGTTGCGCAATAAAACTACAAATGCTAGAAACGGCTATTGCAATTTCTCCTAATATATGATAAAGAGCTAAATCATACACTAGAAAAGTATCGCTATTACATGATTTAAGAAAAAAGGCGAGAGTGAGTGAAATAATTAATTGAGATTAGCTACATTGATTAACTTTTGCGTCAGAATTTTTCAAGCATTGGCCACAGTCTGTCATTTCAGTGCGATGTGTTGTTATTATATTTTGAGGAGGTAAACACGGGGTCATTTAAAACATGCTTATGGGCAAATGGAAACATTTATTAACTGCTACCGTAATCCACTTAAGAAGAACTAAAGAGCCTCCTTCTTTTTTGCATTACGTATTTTTTGGAAAATCATTAGGACTTCCGTGGGAGAAATCAGAAAACCTGATGAAAAAAATTCATGAAACCATACTTGTATTTCATAAAATTTTACGGACAATGCGATCACTTCTTGAAAAATTGTTTTTTATTATGATAGTAAAATAAGGGATGAAAATGAATGGAAAAGTAGCCAGAGGATTTCTATCTCCAAGAAAAATTTGAATACAAACTATTTTTGAGTCTTTTTTGATTATGAAGCTTTTTTGATTTATAATAATGTTTTAAATTTAATGTTTTTTGAATTAAAACAACTTGTACGTACTAGTACATTTTATCTGAAATTTTTATTCAGAAAACTTTCCGAAAATTAAAATCTTTTTAAGGATATTTATCAATTTCAAAACGTATTGATTTGCTGTTATATTATTATAATATCTGTTATACTGTTATAATATTGTTGTTATATTGTTATAATATTATCTATGGATGAATAATTCCTTCACATCCTTTTTTTTCAATCTTTTCAAATTTTTAATTAAACTTGTTGGTTTTCTCTTAAAGGAGAGATTATTATAACTGTCTAAGCATCTGAAATCATGAACAAATTTGCAGTGAAGATATTTATGAATAATGACGTTTGTTTATGCACGCTTACAGTAAATGATGGTCTGCAATGATTGCATGCATTGAATGATAAAAAGTACTTCGCCCAATTTCTCGCTGAAACCGGACAGTTAGCTCACCGTGAAATGATTGATGAGAGCTTCTGAGAGCGCCTTACCATCTAGAAAGGAGACCCCCCATAGCTAGACCAGATTCCATGTCGGCTACTGTTTTCAATCTGACCCATCATCACTGAAATCTTTGTTGCCAAACCATAAGGGTCATTATATTTATTGTCTACTAAAAAAATGATAAAATGTAATGATGTCCTATTTATTTTCACTTTCAATTCCACTGGAACTTTTTTTTAGTTTTGTTTAGCAATATAAATTTTGCTATAAAAACTCAAATAAACGCAGGGAATAGTCAAGGAAATCTATCACATTTTTTGCTTAGTTCGAATTTCGCAATGGTTGCGAGTAATGATAATGATTTAATTTTTATTTACAACTATTAATTTCAATAAATTTACCAAAACACGCAATGCTTCTTCAACACACTGCGCATTCTTATGATATGCGCAATTACTCAAAGACACTTCTAAGAATCTCCTTTTCGAAAAAGATTTTTAATCGTTGTCACAACATTTTTTTTCATCTATTTTCTCGTTAAAATTGCTGGCCAACATTACATTCCCCATTTGTTTGAACTAACCGACAATAATATCTTACCATGTTTCAAAAAAATTGAATCGTTAAGATATTTTAAGGAACTTTATATTTATTGCTGAATCTGGATAGTCGTAATTAATTAACAAGTTGAATTCAACAAATCTAACAAAACAAACGAGATTGGTCATAATTATTTTAATTGGTTTTAATTAGCCGAAATTTTATCTTTTCAAATTTATTAATCAAAGCTTTCTAAACAACGAAGAAGTGAACTTTGGTGTATAATTGGTTTCTTTTTTTCACTTTAAATTCATCTTAATGCACTCTTTATTATAAAAAGTAAGAATGCACTCTGTTAACAGCGCTTTAAAAATTTTGATATCACAGCCATAAGGTTCAGAATTCGTTGGCAACATATTCGATATTGATAAGCCAGTTCTAATTGGACAATAAATTCGTTACCGTTTGTGAATTAATTGGAGCTCAACGAGAGAATAAAAAAGATGAAACATATGGCAGATTGAACGAGCTGTTCGCTTCAGGGATTAGTCGCCCAAATCCTAAAATAATGCTAATTTTGTTCATAGCGGTATCTCTATGCTTGCGACAAGAAGGGCGCTCCGCTCCTACTACTCCCTGTATTATTGTGTAAAATCCACTGATCTGGGGATTTACAATTATAACCAAAGCTATTCTCATTTATATCTTAAAAAAAATGAGATATATAAGCAATTCTAAATGTTGCGTTGTCTCTTGAATGTTATTTACATCTTTTAAGATATAAGAATGAAAATTGTGTTGATTTCAACGCTGTAATAAAAGGATCACCTGAATTGAAATTTTAAACAAGTAAGATCCAAAATATTTCATAGCTCAAATTAGTCTGTTTAGCGCTATAAAAAATATAAACATTAGAAAATGAATTAATAAAATTAGTTCTTCTGTGTGATAATTTATTTTCTATTGAGCTAATTTGAAATGAGTAAAGAGAAAATATAATTTGAGATAATAATCAAGGAGATGAATTGTATAGAGAATAATATAAAAGGAATGCGAAGAAGTGGCAGTGACCCGTTAAAGTTAATCTTATTTAGTGCTATAAAAGGACATAGTGTTACCTTGATGTCTTCTCCCACATTATTATTGTATAGCATCAATATATAATTGGCACTCGTGAGATATATTTTCCTTACAGTGAATTATCTATCCGATAATTAATCGAAATTTGATTTAAGGAAAACAAAAATTTTCTGTAATTCTCAGGACTAAAATTTGTCAGGTGAAAATAAATTATAGTAGATAAACTCATTCATCACATTTAATCTTCATATTATATAATAAAAGTAATCTTAGAAGGCGCAAAATAGCATTACATTTTCAACATCTCTAGAACTCATTCCAGAACTTTATTAGAATTTTTCATGAATGGTATATTGATATATTTTTTGTGGATACATTTGAAAATGGCATATTTGAAGCTTCTTAGAAGTCATATGATTATTAAGTGTATTTACGACAGGTAATATTATACTTTAATCTGTTCTAGGTTAGGCACCAATTTAGTAGTCAACATGAAGCATCTTCTAAAGACTTGCTTCCAGCTTTGTGCTTTATTTGTAAATTAATTAAAAAACAATAAGAAATGTAAGCATCATTCGTCAAAAAAGGGCGACAATTGAAATTACCACTAACAGGGATTTTGACACGATTTACAATAGCCGTTTGAAGAATCAGTAATTTTGCAACATAATTTCAACAGAATATAACATGAATAATGAATTGTTGTTGTGCATTTGTAAGACTGTTTAGTCGTTTATGAAGTAATTTGTTAATTAATCTTAAAATGTTAATTCATGATTTGGTGAAATAATGAACAAGTTATCGTCTATCTTTCCTCTCTCTAGTTAGATTGTTATTCATCACTTGTTCATTTTTTAAACTTTCAACACCGAAATGAAGCCTTTATAAGTTTAAACAATAGATTATCACTGCATATCGGATCCCCTACGAAACTGATTGCAGATTCTGGACATACAGGTGTTAATCAACTCGGTGGAGTATTTGTTAATGGTCGACCATTACCTGATTCGACGCGCCAAAAAATTGTTGATTTGGCACATCAAGGAGCTCGGCCATGCGATATTTCGAGGATTTTGCAAGTCTCTAATGGGTGAAAATGCAATTTCTTTTATTTTTAAAATTTAATCTTTTATATGCAGAAAATATGACTAGGAGTGCAAACTGTTATAACTGTTATGTAATGTCAAAACATGGAAAAACATGTCCGAGGAGACTTAAAGCCTCTCGAGAATAAACGGAACTCTCTTAGCTGATTTATGGTATAATAAGATCAGACAGAAGATACATTGAATGATTGGCCCATTTATATCTATAGAATTTCAAAGGAAAGTTTTATCGATGAAATCGAATTTTAGACGTAACTTGTAAATATTGTATTGTAAATACTATAATAATTTGTGAAGAGTACAGTGGAATGGTTTCGTTCAAATTGATAAAACCATATTTTTCCTTCTGAAAACCAGGAGAAGGTTTATATTATTCGTTATGCAATACCTTTCTAGGCTTTTTATGCTTTAACAAGTTTAAAATCCTTGATCTAAATAATCTCTAGAAAAATTTATGTTATGGTGATTAAACGAAGTTAACTTTTTTCCACTTTCAGACAACTATGAAAATCAAATATTCTTTGCTAGCAGTAATTTTGCTAATGGCAAATAGCTTTAACTGAGAGTTTCCAACTTAAATTCAAAAAATTTCTTAGCTGCGTATCGAAAATTCTGTGTCGATATTACGAGTCGGGTACAATTAGGCCCCGAGCGATCGGTGGTTCAAAACCTCGTGTTGCAACAGTCAGTGTATGCGACAAAATTGAAAGTTACAAACGCGAACAGCCATCTATTTTTGCTTGGGAAATACGGGATAAATTATTGCACGAAAAGGTGTGCTCTCCCGACACAATACCTAGCGTAAGTTTTGCTATATCCAAATAATTAATATTTTAATTATTGATTTTAGGACTATCCTCAATTGTTATGTTTCTTTCAGAATTTAAGGATTAAACTTTTATGTAGCAGGTATTTCGGCTTCGGATTAAAAAATTGCAAAATCTTATCGATGTGTGTGTGTGTGTCATTCAACAAATGATTTATCATTGTCACAAGTTTTAGAAATCAATTAATCCGATTATTTTATTTCAAAAAATGCGATGTCAAGTTTTAAGGCACTCTATCTTGGATAGATGTTGGATTATGTCCTCATGTTTAAACTTATTGAAGGGCTTGTATCCAATCTTGCAAATCCTTTTTCTTTTTGAAAAATACAAAATTTAAATCACACGCTCAAATGCAAATAACCGTTATTATGCTTACCATTTTTCGAAAGATTTCAATGGTAATTAAATAAATAGATTAATTTTGAATGTAAATTTTAAAATAACATTGTAGTTAGCTATTGAATCACTTTATATTATCATCTGGCAAACAACACTGAACAGTCGTCCAACATAGATTTGGATGGTACCGTTTGCTGTCAGTACTTGGAATAGAATAATCAAAAAACAAACACAAATTTAGTAAGTTTGTTATAACTGTGATGCTTGTTGTGAAAGTTTCAATTCTCGGTCTTTCAGATAGTGATATAACTCTCAACCTATCAAATTTTAAATCAATAACTTATGGCTAATAAAGCAGTGATTTAGAAAATGAAAACTTATGATGAAAAAAAAACTTTTCGAGAAGGTTAGGGCAAGCATTTCAGTTACAATAAATAATTATTTTTCATTACTTTGAAATTATTTGGAGGTAGAAAAAATTGCTCTTCGAGCAAAACAACTGTATTCATGAATTTTTTTCATTAAAGTAACCAAGTGGATGCAGTGGATTTTATTCGTTTTACATTAATTATTTGTTATGTCACTAAAATTAAAACGGGATTTTATGGTTAAAAAATTTTTTGGTTTAAATAAAAGAAAATTTTGCATGAAAAATTATTTCTTCTATGAATTAGCAAAGTTAGTAAATGATATTTAACAGATAACCAGAAAATGTTGTGCTGATGTTACCACTTCCTGCAGCTGAAAGCATATGAAGTGCCTCTTCAGAAACATTTCAACGGATTAGTTAGCATAGCATTCGGTAAATAGTCAGACATTACTTTTATTAAGAACAGTAAATGGTATCATAAAGTTTAAGACCCTTTACTTCTTCGCTTCACACTTCTTATTTTTGGTCAATTTATTATTTTGTTTATTTGGGAAATAAAATGCTGCTGATATCGGATTTTTGAAATTCCTAACAAATCAATCAATAAAATGGCTTTGGTATCTTTTTTGTGCACAGAAGATATCAATAATTAAAAAGAATTTTAAAATTACTTTTTCAAAATTGGTGTATAAAATAAATGAAAATCAAACCACAAGATCGAGTATCTATGCTCGAGAAAAGTTAGTTCCAAAATAGGTCTCGATATTAAGTTTAAAGGTTACAACAATCTACTTTTTTTCTTTTACCTTATTTTTTTTCTACAGTTTTTCTTTTCTTCCTCTTCTCATCGTTAGTCCTATCTAAATAGCACAAAATGGCCAACAAAGCCTTCTAAAGCAGGAAAAACAAAATTAAGAATCATGAATCCCAATACAAGCTCATGGATACTACAATAGATTATTATTATTGAGAGAAACTGCATGACTTTTCACGAAAAATTAAATTCCAATAAATTTTTGCGTTGTAATGAGTGCTTGTGAATTTGCATGGTTCCATTCATGATAAAGAAGAATTTATAACAGCAATCGCTTTTTTTACCTAATAAATAGAAGTTGGAATAAGCTGAAATTTTCGGTGCTGAAATTTTTGAGATTTTTGAAACTATCAGTTCTGTTCAAAAATATCAGATCGCTGAAAATTTGATGTTGCATCAATTTGCTTAATTTCATCTCCTTTTTGATTAACTGCACTGGAAACTAAAATTCAAGAACGACGAAAGCGTATTTGTCTTTCTTCTTTCAAATGAAAAATTCGGATTTACAGAAAAAGGAAATAGGTGATTACTATAACTAATTTAAAATTTGCAACTTCGATATAGAGTAGCTGCTACATTGATAGAATTCGAATCTTCCATCCCCACTTTGTTGATTCTACTAATACTTCTGCTGTTTCTTGTTCATATTGAAGTTTGAGTAAGATTATTGTGTGATAAAATGACTATTCCAGCGCACAAATAGTCATAAAATAGATTTTTATTGCAGTTACCATGCGCTCAATCGAAACTATGCAGTTGGGAAAAAAAGACAGCTAAAATATGGGTAGTTGTGTGCATGTGCGTATTTTAAAAGTGGTGACCTCGATGGTGAGGATGACACACATGTTTCACTTCATCTTTTTGCTGATTAACATGAGATAAGCTTAACACGAGCAGTACCTTTTCAGTCCCATTTCAGCTGATGGGGAAAAATTTTTCGACTGTGATTTCATATCATGATAATGCCATCATTATGTAGCACTATATTTTACGACTATTTCAATTAATCATCAAAATGATAAATAAGCTATTTCTAAATACTGTCTTTCAAAAATTTCTAGCTTCATTGTTAAATTTTTCCGGAATGACCAATTTACATTCTTTTTTGCTACAAAAATTACCATTAAAAATGATATTTCATAAGCTGGTATATTTCATTTATACTATGATGAACGTTTTTCTATTTACAGGTATCATCGATCAACAGAGTACTGCGAAATTTAGCTGCAAAGAAGGAACAGCAAGCAATGCAAAATGATTTCTACGATCGAGCTCTGCGATACTCTTCCACCCAGTGGTACAATCAATGGCCAATGGGTGTGACTGGTGCCGTCGGTTTAGCGCAGTTGCCACCTTTAACACAGACTAATCATATTGATAAGAAGGATTCTGGTAAGCTTCTTTGGTACAGTAATTTGCCTACTAACAAAATAATTGGAAAGAATCGTTAGTTTAGTACTTCTACAAAAAGAAAATGACCATGAGGTTTGAGAAGTTTTCCAACATATCTCCAAGTAATAAATAATCAGCTATCACGACAGCGGATACCACTTTTCAAATAAACTTCTCATCAACAAATATCACATTAATGATGGTTTTTTTTTTATTCCTCTCTTCCATCATATAGTTCATAAATTTCTCTCTTGCTGATGAAAATTTCGTCACATCAATGAACTGGAAGCAATTTAATTTCAGAATATGTCGGCATGTATGTGTGTATGTCTGTATGTTGTGTACTGGGTATGTGTGTACGTATGTGTAGTATCAGTGATGCCCGACAGCGCCTGACAGATGTCATTCCTAATTAATGTCCATTCTAAACAATTAAAGTTTACTACTTTTTTTGAGTTCAATCAGCAAAGATGAAAAAGCGGCCAAAAGTGACATTCCTTCACAATTAAAAGAAGCGAAACTTTTTGTCCAGAACGCAGCAATTAGAATGTATTTTTTCAAGTAACACAAATGCTGTATACACCCACTCAGCGAATCATTTCAACTTATTTAGCATTTAGGCTTTTTTTTAAATAATTAGTAAATCACAATGAAAACAAATAATTGAAAAATGTGCAGAAATTTCAAACAACGGAGTGAGTGTTTATCAGAGACGTTGGTCAACCGTCTGATGAGGCTGAAATACTACATTTCATCTCATATATTGTTACGGTGTATTTCTAAACCATTGAAACCTTATTTTTACTTTTTACGCTCATAAATGAACATAGAAGTCCATAGTGGATGGAGAAAGCTGCCAGTAAATTAAATCAAGAAGATTATTTTGTAACATAAGTTTTATAATGCATTGCGTAATTCATAGATCAACAATCAAAATGGTTGAAGAAAATAAATCATTGCATAAGAAAAAAACTTTTTTTCGGTAAATGAAAATAAAGCTTGTGTCCACTTCGATATTTCTCCAACCTTTAATAATCCTGGTTACTTATAGTTGGTTTTTAAATAACAAAATAAAACGCTGGAAGTTATATTAAATTCATAAGTTTATTTGCACTTATACACTGTTTTCTTCAAATAATTTAAATGTATCTTAATTAGGATTTTGATTTTTCTTAATTGAAAAATAGCTATGAAGATTCTATATAGAATCATGATAAATATTTTGTTTTAATAGATACGTCAAATATTTGCACTCTTAACATAGTCACATGCCTTCAAATTGAAGTTGAAATTCATAAAATTCTGATACCAATATAAATATTCATGTAGAATTTTAAAAAGTTTTTTACTATCCATAAAACACCTCCTTATCCCGTTTACCACTTTCCCTCTTTCTGTAAATCTGGCATTTTTCTAGCGACAAAGAGGCGCCGAAAGTAAACCACAAAAGCAGCAGTTAGGGTTTTGAGGGCGCGCAGTGCAATCTTTTGATATAGATAGTTAATGACATTTCAATGCTTTGCTGTCAGTTTAAATTCTTGAATTTACCGATAAATTTTTGAAGCTTTTGCCAAAACTGCATTGGCGAGCAATGTTTATCCTCGAAATTTCACCGGTTAAAATGCGTTTCCTGAGAAATATCAACAAAGAAATTTTGATGTCTATCTTTTTAAAATAATTTAAATTTGAAGGCAAAGCCAAGAAACTAATTTTTGGTTGGCTTAAAATCCGATAAATGTTTGGAGTTTTATCACAATTCAACATTTGTATTACTGTTTTATATGCTTCTAAAATTTTTTAGCTAAATTTCAAATATAATATGAAGTTCAATCTGTGTTCAATTGAAGATATGCTAAAAAAAGCTTAAATCTTTAATAGATCATTGCATAAGAGAAAAACTTTTTTTCGGTAAATGAAAATAAAGCTTGTGTCCACTTCGATATTTCTCCAACCTTTAATAATCCTGGTTACTTATAGTTGGTTTTTAAATAACAAAATAAAACGCTGGAAGTTATATTAATCCTCACAAGTTTATTTGCACTTATACACTGTTTTTTCAAGTAATTTAAATGATGATCAGCTTTTTCAACTGGTTAAAAATTCTAAAATGTGTTTCAGATGATTAGGAAAGTTTGGATAAGAAGTTAATAGAACAACTTTAAATTACTTGAGATTGATTTATGTTAGATAAAATTCAGCAAGTTTTTCAGCGTCACCTTTGGTTTCAAGTTCAAACATCATATCTGAATTTGTGGAATGCTTGAATGTCTTTTTACGTATTCTCCACTTTTGACTTCATAGTGATGCCATTTCTAAATTTGATTTATTGGGAAAACGCTGGCAAAAAAAGTTCCAAAATGCGGATCATTTTCGGTCAAAACCCTATAAATTTAAATCTTTCCATTATTGTTTTTTTTTTTCCTTAAACGATGGTGACATTTGAAATTAGCGAACAAGAAAGACTGCTGATGGTGTTGGATTGTATTAGTGACCTTAATGGAATCTCTTGGTTGACAGCTCCATCAAATCCCACATGCAATGATATGGCATTAGATAAGACTGCACCGAACAATGCGAACAGTAGTGATCCATCACCATTGCATTCATAGTTCCGCCTTCGTCAATTCCGCGCAAAAATTGTGAAAAGCATTTTCATTACCTCATTTGCGCCTTTAATTACATATCATTTCTTTTCGATAACACCACTTATATCAACTTCAGTTATGTTTTGTATAATTGAATCTAAAGAAGAATCCAAAGAGACTCTGTAGGCGAAGTAGTAAACAACGCAAGTGAAAATAAAAACACTGCAATGGAATATGTTACAATGATTCTCTATTCAGGACATTCAATCTATTCGAGCAAATTTTACAGAAAACTTCATCCTACACCATATTCCCTCATTGCTTTGTCTATTGTCCGTAATTTCATTTATGGAAATTCCATGTCTCAGTTAACGGAAATGAATTCAGCTTTTACGAACTTAGTTCTAACTACTGTTTGAAGCAACATAAAACAAACAGAAGTTTGCAACGAACTTATTACTACTGACAAGAGAGCTGATGAGACGTCAAGTGGAAGACGTTCAGTGGATCGTGCCCATGCAGTCATAAAAGAACGCGTGTTTGTTTGTATATGTGCGTTTATGTGTGTGTGTGTGTGTGTATGTGTGTGTGTGTGTGTGTGTGTGTGTGTGTGCATGTATGTGCTTTTGTGTGGGTGCATGTATGTGCATTTGTGTGGGTGTGTGTGTATGTGAATGTGAATCACTGTTGTCATACCAGATGATGGAAACTTGTTTCCTTTCTTCCTTTAATATTCCTTAAATTTAGTCAGCATAAAATGCGTATCTGCATCCTTAAAAGCCTTTTCTTATAACTTCCCTATTTAATTAGACATTTATACTATTATTCTTCTTTCGCAAATATTCTTTGTTTTGTGTTATGGGAATTGCTGGCACATTGGGAACAGTGTTGAAGATGGTGGAAAATCGTGGTCTCAAGAAAATGGTTAAACAGCGCATTCTAGATTAAGGCTGTGCACTGTCGTTGACTCTAAGAACAGGACAGAGAAAGTGGTTTTACGATCAATTCGAATTTACGCATTTGAAGGAATTTATCAATGTTTACAGGACTTTTACAGTTCGTGTAATTTAGGCTTAATTTTTATCAGTAAATAACAACTTGATATCACTTCGTATACTTAGGTTGAAGGGGAAAAGTTTTCCGGAAAAAATATTATCAGAAAGAACAATAAATCATGAAGACTGAAAAATCACCTAAATGTCCCGAAGGTCATCTTTTTTTCCTTTGACTTACTGCAATTGCGAGAATGATTTCAATTTATTTATATAAGCCGTGTTGCTAATACACGTATCCTTCGCACAAAACTCAAAACGATATGAGAAATCGATTTTGTTATAAATGAGCGACAATTGAACAATTTCGATTTTCAAGTCAGGTTTAAGAATATTTCCGTGAACAAGATCTACATTTTAAGATATGCTTAAACACATGCAAGACTTTGTTATTATTTGAGATCCACTTTTTCTAAGAAATTTTAAAGAGTTCCGTGAATGTGCATGTGCGGGTGATCTGTCAGCTGTCACTGTAAGATGGATCAATCATGTTACCGCTAGGTAAGCCAAAGAGCCAAAGAAGTAAGCCAAAGAAGAAAAGGTCTTTGGAAATGAAATTCAGTTGATAGGATAATGCACATAGGAAATCATACTGATGATCGTTTTAGATGAGATAATTTCTTGGATTATTTCAAATTTGAGGTTTCCGGGAAATACAAGAATGAAACATGAAAAAAAAATGGAAGGAATCACAAACTTAATTTGATTGTTTTTGGGAAAATTTGCTTTCATGCTAAAAGGGAAGAGGGACGTGCCCATTAAACAATCTTTATTAGTAGGACTGCGAAAATAGGGGAAAGAAGAGGAAGAGGATGAGGAAAGGGAAGAAAGGTTAAACTGGATACATGCGCATACACCCCATCAAACACACACATATACACATACATACACACATACACACATTCTAAAATCAAACGTGGAATCTATTGTAGCAAATTGTTCTTTTATAGTAACGGCAATAAGTGGACTCTTTGCGGTTCAGTGGGATCTGCGCGTCCCACTCAGCAATGTATTTCTTCTTCTGATCTAGAATACTATGATCGACACTTTATAACACACTCTCGGCATTTAATAGCCTAAATATCAGCAGAATTTCGAACAAGTATGGGAGAGGAAAAAGCCAAACAAATTCTGTTCGATTGTACAAAATGCAATAAATCGACATTTGAAATAGCATAGGTCCATAAGAGCTACTTATGTCAATGAGAAATATAAGCGAATGGGGAAATTAAACTTGAACAGATCCGCTAACCAAGGCCATATTTAATGATACAAACGATCGTTAGAAGCATCCACTCCTTACAAAAAAATATTTCTTTTCAATTATCTCATTCAAAGTTCGCATTAATTACTGAATTACTAATTACTTAATTACTGAAAATATAAGACAAAAATTTGACATCTTTGGCAAATAGACAAATATTATATATTAAGGAATAAGCGCATGTACCCCAACAATAAAGCTGTCAAACAAGTAACAATCTTCGGATCTTAGGCGAATAAGATGTACAAGTAATCTTGCTAATACTTATATAGTTCTCGATACGGCAGAGATGCCGAGAATTGGGAGGAGGACGATCAAGACATTGTTTTCCTTGCAGTGCACGTCAAATTCAGCAAATAAATAATGGAGGGAGTGTCGAAGCGTCATATTGTAGAGACTGTTCACAACATAATTAGTGGTACACACACTTCTACAATTTGGTGCACATCCTTACGTATAGCCTATAACTTACCAGTTGTTGACGCCAACACTTCTTAGATAATATTGCTGTGTAGATTATTGGAGATCCAGATTGTTCACATCGGGTACCACTACTGTTATCGCAACGATATACCTGTGGTATTAGATTAAAAGGAGCATAGAACCCGATCGCCATCGGCGATGCAGTCAGTGAGTCTACCAGTCAGTCAGTAAGTCAGTTATTCAATCAGTTAGTCAGTCATTCAGTCAGTCACTTTCTCTCACCAAAGCAATCCATCACTGTTGTATGGGAGTGCGCCTCGTATCGTATCCATCGACCGAGAGAAGTGTATGCTGGCAAACTACCGTATTCCCCGCGGACGCCCCGATACCTGAAGCCGGAAATTATTTTTGGTTGCTTTACACGTCCCATGCGTTCTCTCTCTTTTCTCGTGCCTTTCGTCTTTTTTGGAAGAGTGAAGTGAAGTCAGATGATATTTTCAAGAGACACTTTCAGTAATTCATTGTGATATTTCCCTTCTATTCCATTTACCTGTTTTGCTCATCGCGATACGACCGCTACCATCAAACTTACATTCCTGGAACCCATACTGCTTCTACGGCAGGCCTGAACTCCGTTTGCTTATTAACGACCCCATTTCCAGTTGCTCAGTATCTGGGTCTCTCTCCCAAACAGCACTCAACCTCCATTTTCACATACCCATTACAAATGCAGAGTGAGTTTCATTCTTCATTCATCACTTATTCTTTATTATACCTGTCGAACAATTGTTCATTTAAAATTAATTTTACTTTAATTGTTCATTTAAATCCAAGTTCTTCCTTTTTAACTTCATTGTATTACATACAAAGAAAGAACTAGGCTAAATTATCCAATAACCTGAACAGCGTTGTTTACGAAGCTTTATGATTCTTGTTCAAATACATCCAACCTATTGCAATACTTGAAAATGAGAAAATTTTATGATTTATTATTGATTTGATTGAGATTCACGAAGTGTGCCAGCTAAGCATTATCAATTTTTTTTTGCTTGGAAACCCCAAATTTGTTTCGAAAATGTGGAAACACGAAGATCTGGAAGTGTTGAAATGAGTGAGAATGATTAGATATACTAGCAAGAAAGAATAATGCAGTTCTTTAAAAATCAAAAAGTTCTTGTTTTTATAAAAGGCATAAATAATTTAATTATGGTCTTGAATAAGCAATTTGGATTTTACCAAATAAAATTATCACATAGAACATATAATCGCGTATTTTAAATCGCTGATTCGATTAAGCTGTTGAAATGGAGAATCTACATATTCTCATGCATTAAGAACATCTTACATTCAAACCCGAAGCATTCAACTCCAACAACACTACTGCCACACTTATTACTATTGTTAACACTGCAATAATTATTACCATTACTGTAATTACTACTACTAACGCTGTTATAAATAGTATTGCTATTAAAATATTCATTAGGTCACCTTTAAATAGCTAATCTTTTTCTATAATAACATTTAGTTGCTTACATTTTTTGCAACTTTTCTCTGCTGATTTTTATTCTTAAATAAATCGTAAAAATCTTTAATAACTAAGTTGTTATTATAACTTTTCACTCATTGCAATTGACATAAGTTGTATTTTAAATAAATCGAGAGGAGAGAAGAGCATAAAATTTTTCCAAAATTTTTTACGGTATTTGTTTGGTTGATGGAATCATTTGCTTTTTCTAATGACAAACGGCTTGTGTATTGTAACACATATAACATTTTAGTTTCTAAAGCAGTAAAACCAATCGGGAAATTTTAAAAATAGTCTACATTAACCTCATCTTAATTATGATCAAAATACAAATTGAAACTGTAAGCAAAAAAAGCAAATCTATTTGGTTTTTTAATTTCTGATCGGTTGATATATTATGAACCTTTGATATGATACTAAAATTTTGTTAGCCATTTTCTTAATTCAATCACCAAAAATCAAATCTTCATAGTCATATTATCGCTAAAGTTTCTTTCGATTGCTTTTCCGTGATTATCAGTTTTGCACTCATACATTGTTGACTAGGAATTTCAAGCGAACTGTCAATGACTTGCCATCATAATTCAAATTTCCAGCTATTTTTCCAAAGATTTTCTTGTAGTAAATATTTTGATTTTGCTACGAAAATTTCAAGCAAATGCAGATTTTCGTTTCAAGCCACAAAGAAAAACTTTTTGCTAAAGAAAGCTAGGCTAGGTCGTGTCGTTAACTCAAATATACCACATAGAACTGATTTCATCTTTAGGAGCAGCACAAGCTTATTTTAACCTCCGTATTGCAATACCACAAATTGATTGTGCGTGAAAATATTTTCATAAGAATATCCTGAAACCAAAAATTGTGGTTTTTTTATAAACAGGTACTGATGTTGCTTATTGACTATTAAAATTTTAATGAGTAAATGATTGGGAGCAAGCAAGTGCGCTGATCGGTAGAATACTGAATGAGCGGTTGATAATTAAAAGATGAAAGCATTATATCTCGAAATGGAGATAACTGAAGTTCTATGTGGTTATAACTTCAATCCAGCCCTAACTTTCTACTTGATAGGTTATAACTCTAATATCATCGAAAATTGTTATGAAATGTAATGTGTTAAAACAATTGAGAACCAAATAGAGCAGCAACTTGAGGTATAAGGTATTAAAGAAAGTAAGTTCAATATGTGGCTGCAATTGAGGGTTTTGAATGAGATGCGTTGCGATAACAGCGATTGCATGTCCGCGATAACTATTCATATCTAATCAATCAAGTTGACACATTCGCTGATGATGGTGCTGTTACTGTCTTTAGTAATGACTTTCAACTTGAATTCAGTTCATCTTTGTATAACATTTCTGCAAGTAAAGTTTTAGAAAAAGTGAAGTGACAGTAGAACGTGACAGTAGAACTAATAAAAAGAGGTAAGTTTTAAATGCTTCCGTTGTCTCATTCATAAGCCTTTTTAGCAAAGAAATCAGTTCTAATATTTCATATCAGTTTGATAACAACAAAGCTTCTCAGTTGCTTCCTCATCAGGAAATATAATAACTTTGCATATGACTAAATTTTCCACGAAAATGTTGGGTTTGGAAGGAAGAGCAGCAAATATATGTATTTTGTCTGTTGGAGATAGAATTGATTGGAAATAATGGGCATGAATTTCAAATAAACTGGTAATGAAGTAGAAAAATGATAAAATGTGATGCAATGAATAGCATTATAGTATAACATCGATCGTTTATTACAACGGCAAGGTTTGATTCGGTTACAAGGCAGTTAGTTTGGTAGTGCGGGGCGGGGGAAAGATGAGAGGGGAGGGAAAAAGGGGTAAGGAAAAGGTATAACCCATCGAAAATCACTGATTTGCTGTGATATAGTACTTACTACCCATTCCCCAATATGAATTTGAACTTTTTACGCACGATGATCCCCTTAAACCCCCTTTTCTCCCCACCCCATCCCTCAACCTCATCCATCTTTACAACAAAATTTTGTCGCTGTCTATCGCTCGCTAATTTATGTCCATTCGCAAATATACAGAACACTTGATATTAGTTGATTATCGCGTACTTTCGATCACTTTACTTTCAAATCTTCTCTGGTTATACTTCCAAATGTCAAAATTGCGTAATGTACAACCGCTTAGCAGTTGCAGTGGAAGGAGCTATCGAAAAATTGAAGTTTGTTGGGCATCCATTCATCCTTACTACATCCAAAACCATTCTTTTTTCCTTCGAAGAACATCGAATATTGGGAGTGAATATCAGTATCATTGATTACTTCCAACATACGCAATTTTGATGTTAATTTAGCAAAAAGTTTTTTTGCTCAGGATATAAAGAAGTAAGTCAAATCTTTTAGTCTTCATTTTAAAGATTATTGGTGATAAAAAAGAATCTCGAAATCCTGATTTTAATTTTTCTGCAACATTTTATGTGATAGTGCAATAATCTACTGCTGTCATGCAAAATTACAAAATCTCCTTATATCGTCACAGTTTTCCAACTCTTAATAATCGATTTTTCGTAGTTATAATATTATAACAAATTTTGATATGGACATTTGATTCCCTTCAGAAGCTGCAAAAGCTTGGTAGTGTAGAAGCATGATAAGAAGTATTCCAGGAAATTTCAAAAAACTTCGGAAAGCATTGTAGTGGTTGGAAGCCGGAAGTTCAGATTTCCTAAGAAATGAATTAAACGAAACATTGTAATGGTTGGAATGTTGAGTATCTTTCAGAAATGTTTAATATGCGTTGGTACATCATCGAAAGACACACTATAATGAATTTTTGGACACTTCTCACAGTCTTAGCGGAAGTAACACGATGATCTGATTAACGAATATCGGCCTGCTGTGGCATGTTATAAAAATTCATTCATATTTCGTGAAGGGTACCACAAAGAGGGGTGGAATTGTTTTCTTTGAATAAAGTATTACCGATCACTGAATCGAAGATTCACAAATTTTAAATTATTTGATACCGTAGCTCATACCAAAATGTCATCAATCCAAGTGATGACGGATGACCATGTTCCTTTGAGCTCATTAATCAACAGCAGCATCAATATCATACTCATTTATCAGAGTGAAAGACAAGGGGAGGAAGAGGAGGAAGGGAAGAGGAAACAGAAGGATTAGTGACAGCATCATTTCTTCGCCAAATGATTCCATTTCTGTTCATTTGTTCATCAACAACAGGAAGAGAACAGCCAATTGTTTCGATTGTTATCACATAACATTTTGGAATTCTGTCCTCCTTTTGCTCATTATATATATCTTTTTTATCTTTTTATCTGTCTAATGATATACAACTACATTTTAAGGTGAGTATATGAAGAAGAAAATGTCACCTGAAATTATCAATAGCGAAACGTTCCAGCGTATGCTCGCGATTAATTGCAAAATGACGTGTAAATAGTGATACCTGT
>CAKAEH010001978.1:0-20141 GCA_916381525.1 Cercopithifilaria johnstoni
TATATTATATATGCATATATTGTATTATTATTATCACTATAATTTACCTAATTGTGAAATATGTTTTAATATTTAACGTATCAGTTTAAATAATAGTTTTAATATTTAATATTTTTAACTCTTGATATTTTTTGGTATCAGTTGAATAAATATTAGCACACGTTAATAAGCTTTTATCATTTTTGTTTTTGCAATATTATCTATCCTATCATTGATAATTTTCTCTTAATTAACAATTATATTACAAAAATTGTATATTATACGGATATCTCTAATGTATCGTTAACAGTTGATTTACTTGATCAATTGAATCAATGAATTTAGTACTGTAATTAAGTAAATAATCAGTAATCAATTTAACAAAAACTATTGCTATTTAAAAACATTGGAAGAATTCGCCTAAAAGTTTCATTATATTTAAGACATTACTATTAATCGAAATATATTATTAACATTTTATACATTTATTTTTTTGATAAATTTAATTAAAATTTGATTTTAATTAGAGGTTACAAAATAACTTAGTCGAATGTTATCAGTTAATCAAATTTTATCAGTTTTTTTCTTTAGAACAGAATTTTTTTTTTATTAGAACAGAATCAAATATTTTCCTAAAATTATCAAAGATAATTGGCAAATGAATTTCTTTTTATTATCAGATTCCATATTGTAAAAAAGACAAAAGCATACTAATTTACATTATTACTATCGTTTTAATCAGTGTTGTTATCAGTATCATCGTTATCACTAGTATAATTGTTCTTTTTACTTATTTTATATTTCTCAACTTCAAATGCAATTCAATATTTTGCTTTAAAAAAATTACTTATCTCTTTCTCTCTCTCTCTTCCTTTGAAACATGGACACTGACATTATCATACTGATAATGTCAGTTATACGGTAATTCTATGGTTACTTTGGATTGCAATGAGTATTTTTGAATCAATTGGTTAATTTTGAAGCAATCCCTTGTTCAATTCTCTGTTTCACTTCTTATCGTTTCTTCCAGCCCCTTCTTCATTTTCCTTTCACCTCTTAAATCATCCATCTTTTTCATCTTTTATAGTAATCCTCTATCATCTTGCATGAATTTACATCTTTCCATGGAAAGTGGATCGTGGTCATGCAAGAATCCACCTTCCATGTCATCGTGCAAGGATTCACTTTCCTTGCCATTATATCCTGCAAGAATCCACCTTCCCTGCAATCGTATCTTACAAGAATCCACTTTCCCTATAATCGTATCTTGCAAGAATCCACCTTCCATGTCATCATATCGTTCAAGAATCCACCTTCCATGTCATGTTGTGCAAGAATCCACCTTCCGTGTCATTATATCCTGCAAGAATCCACCTATCGGAATTCACATCCCCTATCGCTTTTTTAAAATGAATTTAGTCTAATCACTAAATATTCCTTCAACTTCCTACCAATAATTTTTTAAAATAATATTTGTTCATTTGACTTGAATGATTGAATTTACCAATTAACATCATTTTTTTTGATCTTTTTTCTAATCAAACTTAATGAATTATTTTTTTCATATTGTTTTACTATTCAATTACAATTGTGAGATAGTTATGTTGAAGAATTTTTCATTTGATAATTGTTAATTAATGATAATTTGTAAAGTTATCACTTCGAATTATCAAGACAAATTTAAAATAGATTACAAAAACAGGCAAGAGATAAATATTTTGAGAGATATTTTTGTTTTTAAAAAAGAAAAATTAACAGTTCTAAGAGATAATTAAAAGTAGCAAAGTGAAAAGAACAGGTAATCGTAAACTTTCAATACACTCGTCGTATGTTGAAGTATACAATGAATATCATTCATATGCGATATCATTTTTTCATCATCAAATGATTGTTATCAATGGGTTGCTGTAAGATGGATTGCTTCTGATTTGAGCTGCCAGTTTTGCAGCTATCATTTATTTAAATCTTTCGAATAGAATTTCTTGTGTTTTTCTTGTATGAAATTCGATTTTAAAAATCAATTGAAACAAAATTAATTAGAGGTTAATTAGAGTAAATAATAAGACGAAAAAATACATACATTTATATCGAATAAATAGTGTAATTATTGTTTGACTGAAAAAGAAATTCAAAAAGATTACTTGAATTTGAATTACTCGAATTAATTATTAGATTAATTGAGCTAATTACAATATATATTTGGAGCAGTATTCCATTTATTTTTACTTGGAATAATATTCCGTCTAATTTTATCTGGAGCGGTATTCCATTTAATTTTATCTGGAGTAGTACTCCATTTAATTTTACCTGGAGCAATATTCCACTTAATTTTACCTGGAGTGGTATTCCATTTAATTTTACCTGGAGTGGTATTCCATTTAATTTTATTTGGAATAATATTCCGCCTAATTTTGTCTGGAGCACTATTCCATATAGTTTTACCTGGAACAGTATCTCATTTAATTCCACCTGGAGCAATATTCCATTTAATTTTTACCTGGAGCCAATATTTCAGCAATATTTTCCATAAAATTTTCAACTTATTTCCTTTATCATTTATCAATTCTATTCAGCTAATATTAGTCTTATATGCGATTATTTAATGAGAAAATTTAATACCTATAAAAATTGAATTTTATAATTTGTTTTCTTCTATAAAAATCTCTACTAATTGTAATAGTAATAAAGTAAAAGAATTTAGTTTATTATTTCAATCTCCAATGATATATTTACATTGTCTTACAAAATTTAACTATATTCAAATATCATACGCGATGTTCTATGAAACAATATAACAAGAATATTAGTAATTAATAACTGGTAATAAAAAAAACGATTAAATAAGTAAACAAATACATAAATAAAGCTTGAATGTTTAATCATTCAATTAAATATATGCAAAAATAAGTAATGTTATATTTATTGTTTTATAAAATTTAACTATATTCAAAATATGCAATCTGCTATCAAACAACATATAATGATATTAGTAATTAATTACTTGTAATAAAAATAAATGATTAAACAAGTAATAATTAATTACTGGTGATAAAAAAAATAATTAAATAAATAAACAAATAATAGTAGCAATAATAGCAAAACAAAAAAATAAATAAATAAAATGCAAAGGAATCGTTTGATTAAATATTTTACAGAGATTAGTGAATAAATATATCTTTAATTAAAAAAAAAATACTGTCAATAAGTAAGGAAAAAAAAAGGCATTTATTTAAAAGAAAAGAAGGACATCAGTAGAATATAGAATGGATAGAATATTTTGAAATGGATAGAATGTTTTGGAATGGATAGAATATTTTAGAATGGATAGAATATTTTAGAATGGATAGAATATTTTAGAATGGGTAGAATATTTTAGAATGGATAGAATATTTTAGAATGGATAGAATATTTTAGAATGGATAGAATATTTTAGAATGGATAGAATATTTTAGAATGGATAGAATATTTTAGAATGGATAGAATATTTTAGAATAGAAGTGGGAAAATGAAATGACGATATTGTTAACATTTCAATGCTACCTTTTTCATTTTTATCCTATAATTGAAGGGAAGTGTTGAAAGAGTTTAAAAGCTTTTAAAATATCATCGGCATGCCATTGATAATATGAATATAGCAAATTGATTTTAATTATTATCAGTATGAGTACTGCAAATTAATTTTAGTATTGACAGTACGGATGTTACAAACTGATTTTAATTATTGATAATATGAATATTAAAAATTGATTTTCATTATTAACAGTATGAGTATTACAATTTGATTTTAATTATTGGCAGTATGAATATTACAAATTGATTTTAATTATTGGCAGCATGAATATTACAAACTAATTTTGATATTGACAGTATGAATGTTACAAACTGATTTTAATTATTGACAGTGTGAATATTACAAATTGATTTTAATTATTAACAGTATGAATATTGCAAATGGATTTTAATATTGACACCATGAATATTACAAATTGATTTCAACTACAGACAGTATGAATATTGCGAATTGATTTTATTGTCTTAACAATTTTTTACTTAATTGAAATTTTGTCATTTTTGTTGGATATTAATTGCTTATTGACATATGTTAACAAATTAAATAGAAAACGTGTAAACACTCTTTGATTATTTTAGGCATATTTTCTTGGTCAATTGGTCAGTTTCATCCTAATCCACAAATTACATCTATACTGCAAATTGTTGTTTGTTTGTCAGGAAAGATTTTCTGAACAAATAAACAAATACTTTTGTTTTTGCTAGGATCATTATCATTTTTCATTTATTTATATTTCCGGATTTATTTTCTTCGTTTTACTATTACTGTTTCCTGAAAAAAATTTCCTTTATCACATCTATCACCATTTCCTCATCTATTTATAATTTCCAAAAATAACTATGATCTTATCATAATTTTGCAATGATTTTATCAGTTATATTTTATACTTTAAGCTTTAAGGCAACAAGTCATTAAACCGATGAAAAATAAAATTTCACTTATAAATTTCATCCTTCCTACTGATAATATTATTAATAGTAATTTTAGATGATGGTAGTACTAATATCAAATAATTTGCAATCAAAATGCATAACATCGCAAGGGATAAACAAATATGGTTGTGAAATGACCTGAAATTGTGATCATAATTTATGAATGAATTTAATTTAAAAATAAATTTACACTCATATAATAATTAATTATTATTAGATGGCCTATTTTATAATAAACAATGAAAATGAAAAATTCGTTATGCCATTCATTTCATAAATTTTCATTCTTCAATGAACAATTTCAAATTATAATTTAAGAAATAATATACTAATTTTGTTTAGGATGTTTACTAACGAAGAATTGATAATATGATAATATATATCATCAAGTGACTAATTATTCATTCATTTCAATTAAAATTTTGATAATTTCGTTTGTCGCTCCATCATTTTGTTTGAGCTAATTGCAGTGAAAGAGAAAAATACATAAAATAAACGATAATATTAGGATTATCATTAAATTAATGAAGTTTACCAATGATTATTTCATGCTATCCGGTAATATTTCATGTCATGAATGATAATGTTAGCATTAGCATTGAATTAATGAAGTTCAATCAATGATTATTTCATGCTAATCAGTTTTATTTCATGCTGAAAGGTAGTATTTCATGTCATGAATGATAATGTTAGCATTATCATTAAATTAGTGAAGTTTAATCAAATGATTATATCATGTTTATTTCATTATTTCTGGTTAAAATTTCACGTTATTCATATTTTTATTTCTCCGTATCCATTTTGAAAAAAATGAAGAAATTTTTTAAAATGTTTAATCTCATTATTTTATCTTTTTCTCTGTTTCTATTTTGTTAAGAAAATTTTCTCAAAAATCTTTCACGTTATTCACGTTTTATTTTTTTTTTGAAAAGAAGCATTCTTATCCATTTCACGTTATTTACGTTTTATCTTTGAAAAAAACATTTTTATTCACTTCACGTTATTCATTTTTACCTTTTTGAAAAAAACCATCCATACCCAATCTACGTAATTCACGTTTCATTTTTTTGAAAGAAAAGCATTCTTATCCATTTCACGTTATTCATGTTTTATCTTTTTGGAAAAAGCACTCATACCCATTTCACGTTATTCACGTTTTATGTTTTTGTAAAAAACAATTCTTATTCATTTTACGTTATTAACATTTTGCCTTTTTGAAATGAGAACATTCATTGAAATCAATCATGAATTTAAATCATCACACGGAAAAGAAAATGCTAATAAAATACTAATCATAGGTAAAAGAAAATATTAACCAATTTGATAGACGGCAAAGACGAAGAGAAATTTTTGTTATATTTTATATTGCAAATTATAATTTTACATATTATTTTAAGAATGTACTTTTTATTCGTAATGATAATTTTGAAATTGCTAAAAACAATGGATGATTTAAATTTGAAAACGCAAATGCAAATTTTTTGTTGTTAAGTTTTTATCAGTGATTAATTTTTTTAATTATTAATTAAAACTTTTTGTTTTTAAGAGTTATGCTTCGAACAGATAATATATATCGTGGAACGATTGGTGCAAAATTTCCATTTTATGATGATGAAACTGCTGATTTATTGGCAAAATTATTGGGAGGAAAAAAGGATGTGAATAAAATGCAAATAATTCACATACTTATGCAAATTAATAATACACAACGACAAATGGTAATTAATTTTTAATTAATAATTTAAGGATAATTAAAAAATCGCATTTGATTATTTCATTTGTTTTTTTTTCTCGAAATGTTTTCAATTTGCACAAAAGTAAAGGTCATGATTTTCTTAAATATTAATTGAAAATATTAATCAATTTGATAAATGAATATTAATTGGAGTTAGTAATCATTTTAATAAATAAATATTAGTTGAAATTATTAATTATATTGAAAAAAAATATTAATTGGAATTATTAATCATTATGATAAAAAAATATTAAAATTATTAATCAATTTGACAAATGAATATTAATCGGAATTATTAATCATTTTGATAAAGGAATATTAATTGAAATTATTAATCACGTCGAGTAATAAATATTAATTGGAATTATTAATCATTTTAATAAATAAATATTAATTGGAATTATTAATCAATTTGGTAAACGAAAGCAAGGAGCAAAAAAGAAATTAAAAAGTAAATAAAAGAATTTTGTGAAAAAGAATTAAATTATTATTTCTATTCTATTTTTCTACTTTTTCATTCTCTCATTCTCTCATCCTCTCACACTCCCTCGTTCGCTTTTACTCTTTTACCATTTATCTTTGATAATCATCTACTGTTTGATAATAATAAATGATAATTTATTATTTTTGATAATAAATCTAATTTCATTTCATCAATTATTTTGTTTTGAAGAAATAATTATTTTATTTAATTACTTTAAATTTAACTCATTTTCAGATTAAAACACCATATAAGATAAGACATAATAGAGATTTAATGATTGATTTAACAAATGAATTCACCGGTGATTATAAAGATATCATTATTGCACTTATGGAAACGCCAACCAAATATGATACTTTGCAACTTATCAAAGCAATTAATGTAAGCTTTTCTTTTCTATCTTTTTTTTTCCAAATTTTAGGATTCAGATTTTTTGTTAAATTAATTTTATTACAATAGAATTATTACAATGGAATTATTATCAAAATTATTATCATTATTATCAAATTAATATTATTACAATGGAATTATTATCAAAATTATTATCATTATTATCAAATTAATATTATTACAATGGAATTATTATTATTACTATGGAATTATTATCAAAATTATTACCATTATTATCAAATTAATATTATTACAATGGAATTATTATTATTATTGCTATGGAATTATTATCAAAATTATTATCATTATTATCAAATTAATATTACTACAGTGGAATTATTGTTAAAATTATTATCATTATTATCAAATTAATTTTATTACATTTATTATTACAATGGTATTATTATCAAGATTATTATCATATATAATACTATGAAATTATCATATAAAATCAAAAACATATTCAAGACATAAAATATTTGTTCTCTATGTTACATTTTGAGAAGTGTATATAATTGATAGGATAAGGAAATGTTTATTTATTTAATTTAGATTAAATCTGAAAATACAGAATGAAATGATTAAATTGAAAGGATGAAATGATGAAAGAATAAATTAAATGGAATAACTATAAACAATTTATGATGTTATTTTTTAAATTCCGAAACTTTCAAAATGCTATATTTAATTAATTGAAATTAATTGATTTACTTGAGGTATAATCAGGTTAAGCTAATTACTTAAATTTCTCTGTTTACTTCAATATTTCAATGGATCGAATATGATTCATTATTCAATTAACTGGAGAATTTAGAATTTCATCTCCTTAATTACCTAAATTCTTTACTTGCTAATTATAAACCAATCTTCCAAATTTTATTCGCTTAATATAATCCCATAAATTGTATATTCTATTTCGAGTTTTAATTCTAATATCTAAATTCTTGAGAGTTCCTTCCTCTTTATTCAGTCATACTTCAGTATTATTAAAATATTATATTAATTATTGATTCCAGAAAACAGCTATCAATGAGCCTTTACTCATCGAAATTCTTTGTTTACGAACTGATATGGAATTAGCTGCGATCAAAAATGAATATCAAATTATACTAGGAAATAAACTGGTAATTGATATAGCTACACGTATAACTGGTGATCTAAAAGATATTTTGTTGGCTGTTATTCAGAAACCAATTGCTGGAAATAATAAAAACGAAATCATTGATATGGAGAAAATTAAACAAGTAAATTTGATAATTATAATTATCATTAATTGCCATCCAACATTTTATTAATAAATGTAGCTTGTAAATGATATGTTAATTTTATGATAGAAAACAATTTTAATAAATAAGATTTACTATTTGTTTTTAGGAAGTGAAAGAAATATTGACAGAAAAGAAGAAAATTGATAAAACAGCAATGAAAAATATCATTGGATCACTTCCAGCTTATCAGTTGAAAATTTTAACCGTCGAATATGCGGTACTTGCTGGACATCAAATCGAACAAGATATTGAAGTTTACTTTTATATCACTAAAAAATAAACAAGGCCATTTTGATATAACCGTTTAATTTTGTTAACACTTAGCGAATTTTTGAAATTTTTCCTTTCTCTTTTTTCTCAAAATTAATTAAATAATTAAGGTGACTTTTTTAATTTCTTAAGGTGAATTAAGATGAAATTCAGATGAATTTTAAGTTTGATAAATACGATAATTGAATTTTGAATTTTACAGAATTACAGAATGACTTATTTATAAGCACACTGTAATGAAATATAGAAGATCACATATAATTTCTTCATATGTAGAATTAGTATTTATGAAATAATTGATCATTAATAATTCAAAATTGAATTGCTCCTTTTAATTTGAATTAAAGGTGCAAACAATCAATTAATAATTTATACAATAATTTTTATGATAAATTTTTTTCAACAAATTTTAATATTCTTCTTTGTAGAAATATTTTAATGGCCATGCGAAGAATGCATTACTTGCATTAATTCAATATTCTCGAAATAGCAATTCATATTTTGCTGATTTACTTAATAACTTACTAAAGGTATTGTTAAATATTATTGTTGTTTTGTAAACAAACATTTATTGATAAATGTAAATAAATCGTACAAATCTTATTGAATAATAAAACTGTCTATCTTATAGTGAAAAGAATAAACGATTTATTTAAAGTGATAATTGATAATTAAATAGTATGATGATATAATGATAACCATCTATCTTATAGTGAAAAGAATAAATGATTTATTTGAAGTGTTAATTGATAATTGAATAATATGGTGATATAATGATAACGAAAAAATAAAAATGATATTAAAAAGTGTAATTTTTATTTGCTTTCTTTTTTCCTACAGAATCCTAGTGGAACAAGAGATGGTGATTTAATTCGTTTGATTATTTCACGATCTGAAATTGATCTTGCAACAATCGCTGAAGCATACGTGAAAAATTACAAGAAAAAATTAATTGATGAAATTAGCAAAGAATGTGATGAATCATATCGTGATTGCCTAATTGCTATTATTAAAGGTAATATGCAAAATTTCATTGCAAAATAAAGTTTTAATTCGTATTATTAATTATTGAATTGTTTTTCTCTTTTTTGCTTTGCTTTTTCTTCGATAATAATTTTACGATACATTTCAAAATTTCAACACACAACTATTGAATGAAATTTTTTTTAGTGTTGTAATTAGTAAGGAATTAATTGCTGAACATTATTTTTGATTTAATTTATACAAAATTTTAAAATGAATAATTTTGAAAGAAATGATTATTATAAAATTAAATGAAATTACCTAATACATATAGATCGAACAATAATTAAATAATTAATTTTTCTTTGTTTTCTATTTTTCGCTTTTTCTGTATTTCGATAAAAGATTATTTCTTTGTTGCAACAAATCGTATTTCTCCTTCACTCTTATCTTCTGTGTAAAAATTGATTAAAATGAAATATTTTATTCTGCAAAAATTACAACAAACAATTTGAGAAGGAAATTTTCAACAAAAAAAAAGAGAGAGATAAAGAAAAAAACGAAAAAAGAATTTTGTAAATTATTAAACTTATTGCAATACAGTACAGAATATAATACGGTAATAAGAAATGAATGAGAAATTAAGTATTACGGTATGAAAGCATATAGCAATAATAAAAATAGATTCAATGAGATGATATTGTAATGAAAGAAAGATGAATAAGAAATTTTTTAAGTATTAAATACGGTATGAGGGTATATGGCAAAAACTATACACTGAGATGATATTGTAATGGAAGGAAGAATAGAAAATCAAATTTGACCCATTCACCTATTTTGAATTATGAAATTATCATTTTAAATTTAAGTCATGTTATATTATAATTATGATTTCTTAACATTAATAAAGATTTTCAATACATATGATGATAATTGATCGTTATAATTTATCAATTAAAAAGGAAATCTATTCGGTAGAAAGATAAAATTATCATTTCAAAGAAAACAATTTTAATGATAATGAAAAGCATAAAAAAAATAAGTTTTGGTATTTTCTATTTGAAATTAAATGATAAGAGGAAAAATTACAATTGGATGGTTTAATTATGAAAAGACAATTCAAATTAAATCATTCAAAAGAGAAATTTTTTTACGGCTATACATTTACATACATATCATATCTTATCAGTTTATCAGTTTTTCATTTATCAGTATTATTTTTCATTTCAAAAATTATTCCTATCTTACAATATTTTGCAAAATTTAATAATTTAAAAGAATTTCAAAAACTGAATTAGGGGATATTATCATCGATTATCAACCTAAAATACTAAACTTTTTCACATTGGAGTAATTCTCGTTTATCAAAATTATGCATTTCAATCCACCATTCTTCATCATTTTTATCATATGGCACATCAGATGATGTAAATGATAATTTGTAAAATAATTTTGCACTGTAATAGCTAAGTGTTTTTACATTATACTTTTGCAAATCTTTTTCATCATTTTGTCGATTTCTTCTCTTATCACGTGTTATGAATTGTTTGTGATAAAGTTGATTGAATGAAATGATAATAAAATAGATAAGTGAAATCGCAATAATACCCGCTATAACTTCTATGATAAGAAGTGTAAACAAATATACAGTATGATTTGGAAACTGAAATAAATTATTTTAATTATTATTATTTTTTATAATAATTAATAATTGATAAATTTAAAATGATAATTATAGCATAATTATATTTTAATGATAATTTATTGAAAAAGTATTTTTGAAAAATTAACTAACATTTGAAGCAATTTTAACAATCGTATTACGAATATCATTTGATTTATTTGTTATATCTTTGATGATTTGTTCCAATCTAACCGAGAAATGATTTAATTCCGGTAGAGCATTTTCAAATTCATTATCTACTCGAGATAGTAATTGATGTATTTTTTCCAATGTCCAACGAATATTACGAACTTCATCATCCGCTGTCATCTATAATTTATTAATTATACAATAATTACGAATGATAATAATAATAATAATAATAATAATATTTTTCATAATCTGAAGGAAAATCAATTTTTAATTGAATAATTTTAGATTCAAGAATTAAATGAACTAAATAATAATTTAGATATTGAATAGAATTAGTTAAGTTTAATTTAGTTAAGACGCATTTCAAAATCATAATTAATTAATTGATAAAAATTAAATTATAATTGATAATAGAAAAAGAATGATAAAAAATTATTATCATTTAATAAAATTCTACTTAACTAAATCTTTACTAAGTTAACTTAAGTAAGTTAATCTTTTTGTATAATTAAACGAAAATTTCGCATATAAATGTTCGTAAAATCTCAAAAAATTTACCTATAAAATTAATTTAATTATAAAATTAATTAAGCAAAATTTCATTACACCTTCATTTTCTTTTTGAAAATGAAAAATTTCGTTGTTGAAATGAATTTCAATTTTGACTATTAAAAATTTATTATTAATTTTTTCATTAATACTAAGAGAAAAGATTTATTGCTTTCACGAATATTTCAATTGACTGATTATTTTCTTTTTATCAGAAAATTAATATTAGAAAAGTTTAATACTATTATAATTTATATTCAATACAATTTCCAGTTTTATTTTAATTTTGATCATTTATTGTTTCAAAGAAAACTGACGGGAAAATCCATTATCAATTAAAATTAATTATCAATTAAAATTAACTATACATTCAAATATGTAAGGCATTCTAAGACGTTGCTTCCTTATATATATGTCTGTCTAATTCCGAATACTTTAATAATAATTAATAATAATTGAAGTGAATTTAATTAACAAGGAAAGGACGAAATAAATACTCTTTCAAATTTATTACTCTAGTCTTATCAGCAAAAAATTAATTATTGATATGATAATTAATACGAATATTACATCTTACCGATGAAAATTGACGGATGTTGAAGAATTCGAAATTGTAAAATAATTTTCCACCACGCTATATTTACTTACTAAAATATTTTCAAATCGAATAATTTCATTCAGTCTTAATCATTTGCAATTAACCAATTAAACAGGTAGCAAAGGTAAATATAACTGGAAGAATTCGTCTTTCCGGAAATAAAATTAGTTGAAAATGATGCTGTAGCATAAATACCGCTGAATAAATTAGAAAATAATAGGTAGAAAATATTCATTCATGAAGATTTCTTTTGTTTTAAATAAAACGACGCGACACTTATCATTTATCACTGATAACGGAAGGCACAATGATTAAATAATCGTTTTTTTAAAAAAAAAAATTTATGAGATCGTTATTATTACATATGACTAATTACGATTTAATTTATAGTTACATTGGAAAGACAATGATTATGGTACTTGGTACAATCTAAGATATCATAGAGGTTCATTCATTAACAGAAGAATGTTAAAAAGGTTAAATAAATGATTCATAAAATGTTAAATAAATGATTCATAAAAGATAGAATAAATGATTCATAATGATTCATATAAATTATCGTAAAGCTTATAAACGAGATACATAAAATTAAAATATTAAAATAAAAAGTTAAATTTAAAATATATATATCTAATTAATGAATAATAATCACACTCAATTATTTATTAGTTCAATGTTAAAACATTTATTATCAATTTTATTTAATGCAAAAAAGAAAAGCATAATTTGTTTAATGATAGCGATGATACGGTGTTATTTTATTAACATATTAATTAGTACTTTTAAATTTTAAAAATAAATTTAAAGCAAAAAAATTGCAGGGATAAAAGCTGGAAGGAAAAATAAAATACAGTAAACAAGTAAACAAAGAAATAATGATAACAATGATATGGTGTTATTTTATTAACATATTAATTAGTAATTTTAAATTTTAGAAATAAATTTAAAAACAAAAAAACTGCAGCGATAAAAGCTGGAAGGAAAAATAGAATACAGTAAACAAGTAAACAAAAATAAAATAATGGAGGAATAAGGAGAAAGATGAAAAGTTTGATGAAGGATTAAGTTTAGTTTGGAAAAAATATCAAACAGTTTTTGCTAGAAAAGAAGAAAAATAAACAAACAGAAAAAGTTTTATTATCACATATTCATTATGTAAATAATAAATATTATTGATAATTTGTTTGTTGATTAAAGTAAACAAATCATAACATTTAAATAGATTTAAATATATAAATATTTAAATTGAATGAATCATGACTATATTTATATATTCTAATTTAAATTATAAATTGGGATTATAGTATCCTATTTTTGGTTATCTATACGACCTTTAAACTTTATTAATTGAAATTGAAATTTCAACTTTACAACATTTTAACTTTAATTAAAGCCAAATTTAATTTGTATCAAGCATATTTCACCGTATCATATATATTCTAATTTAAATCTTAAATTATGTTTGTTGATTAAAGCTCTTTTATGCGTAAATTATTAATGTAGCAATAATTTATTAATTAAATTAATAGAATAGGAAAAATATACTTTCATTTAAATGAGAGAAGATATTTTAAACTTGAGCAATGCTATTTGTAAATGTTGTCGTAGAAATATTTAATGGTCCGGTTGTTGTTGTTGTGGTTGTGATACCATATTGCTCATTGCTAAATGATGACGCATAATTCTGATACTGTAAACGTTTCGATATATTTGGTGGCAATCCTAAAATTTATTTAAATTTCTGGTTAGAAAATATAATATAAATATCGTAAATAATATATAGAAATTGTAAATATATCGTAAATAAAATATAGAATATTAAATATATCGTAAATAATATATAAACAATGTAAACAATATATAAATAAAGCATAAATATTATAAATAATATATAAATAATAGATAAATAATACAAAAATAATATTTTACATTCCATTTCTTTTTTACTAATTGCAATAATAAATAATAAATAATGTAAACAATACATAAATAATGTAAACAATATATTAATAATGAAAACAATACTAATACATTAATATTGAAATACATACACTAATACAGCACATCAATATTGAAAACAATAATAAACAATATTTTTAATTTCGGCTAATTGTGCTAATTGCAATAATAAACAATAAATAAATAATTGCAATGATGAGCAAGCAAATGTAAATAAAATATAAATAATTGAAGATTACCATGTAAAGAAATGAAAAGCATTATATAACAAACTTCGCTTTTTAATACTGCCATTAATTTCGAGGCCAACCCGTCTTGGCTCATGTTCCATATCCATGGATATTGAAATATGATCTTGTTTGAAAATATCATTCGATTCTAATCTACGTTGTTCTTCACCATAACAATCACCTGTTTCTAATACTACAGATTTCTTCTTATAATAAATTTAAATTTTAATTTTACTTAAAAGATTTGAAACTTTATTAAAGAATTAGCATTAATATATAATATTTTATAAAATGTTTCGACAGATTGAAATTTTATTTTAAATTTGAAAATTTATTAAAAATTACGAAAGATTCATATGGAGGGATATATTTCGTTAAATATAGTTGTATATGGATGGATTTATTTCGTATAATATAGTTGTTGTAATTGTTAAGCAATCATTAGTTGTATATATCGTCTGGTTATGAAATAAAATTTTCATTGTAATTCATTTCGAATTATTTACTTTGCAATCATTAAGTTAGCTTAAATTCTTTGTAAACATAATTTTGAATAAAGAGTAAATAAAAGTAAGCTTAACTCAAATAAAGCTAGCAAAAATATCAACTTAATTAGATAATATTTTATATAATGATAAAATAATTATCAATATTAATTGTTTGAAAAAAAAAAACTAAAATTAAAATTTTGATAAATAATTTAAAAAAAAATAAAAGAAACCGAAATCTAACCGGAATCAGAAGTAGAAATTTTCTTGAATAATTCATATACATCAAAACTTCTTTTTATTGTACCCAATATTAATGTAATTGATAGTAATAAAAATACAGCAATCATTGTTAGCAATAATAAATAAATTAACCATCCATTTGGTACCTGTAATTAATTATACTATATTATTTTTAAAGTAATAAATTCAAAAAAAAAAAATTGATTAAATCAAATTTAATACAGAAATATTACTTACCCTATTCGTTCAACAACATTTATCAAATCTTGTTGTAAATTTTATATAAGTTTTGAAAATTACCTGTGATATAGTACGTGCAACATGATTTGACATAATTTCTGCATCAATAGCTATACCTGCTACCGATTGATCAAATGTATCTAATGTTAAATTAATCCTAAAATTTTGAAATAATAAAAATTCAAATCAAATATAGTTTAATTTAAAAAAAAGAATACAAAAAGAAAATATTGCAATAATGAAATATTGAAATGCATAAATAGTATAAATTATTAGAATCAAAGGTAAAAGACAGAAAGATACTGAAATACATAAATAGTATAAATTAGTAGAATCAAAGATAAAAGACAGAAAGATACTGAAATACATAAACAGTATAAATTAATAAAATCAAAGGTAAAAGATAGGAAGAGAGAAAATAATCTTACCTAATGAAATACTGAAATACATAAATAGTATAAATTAGTAGAATCAAAGATAAACGATAGGATGGGAGAAGATAATGGTTTTACCTGGATGCAAGTTGTCCAATTTGTGAATTAATATGACCAACCAGGTTACCTAATTGAGCTAATGTATAGCTTAACTCTTCGATTGTCTTGTCGACCGACATATTTCTATCCTTTCGATTTGAACAATGTTGCTCTTTCTACCTGTAAAAAAATTTTTGTATTAAAATTTTAATCAAAAAGAAAAGTGAAATTTTTTTAATCATTAAATGAAATGATAAAAAAATTTTTCTTTGTTTTAATCAATGAAATGTTTAAAATTTTTAATTAATGAAATGTTATCAATTGTTTCATCATTTGTGAGTAATTAATTTCTTTCCGCTTCATGACCTAATAATAAGAACAAGAGTCTGATGTTAATGTAAGCTTTAGGAAGACATATTTGATATCAGTATTTAATATCTTCTTCCAAAATCTGATCAAAAAAAGCGATCGGAAAAGTTTTCGTGATATAGAAGAGAAGAAGAACTGTATGAAAATTTACTGGAAAATAATAATACTATAAATTACCTAATTTATGCGATTGAATAATAGCCATTGATTACCTCCATATAACCATAATCATTATTTGATTCGTGATTCGTAATAATTTCAATTTGCGAAAATCAAATTTCTATTAATAATGATAAATGATTGGAATTGTGCATTGTTAATCAAATAAGATGAAACGAAGTGATGTTGGAAAACGAAATTATTATTACTATTACTATTATTACTATTATTATTTATTGTTAATATTATTATTATTATTGTCATATCAATATTGTCATTAGCAATATTATATTATTTTTATCAGAAGTGCTGAAAATGAAATTATAGTCATTAAATTGTATCATAGATTCATTCATTAATTGTTTCTTAGATTATTATTGTATTGTTATTATTTTTATATTATTGTTAATTATTACTTATCATTATTATTATCGTCATTATTAACAATATTGTTAATATTATCATAATTATAGTCATTATTATTATTAACATTGTTATTATTATTTTTATTATTGCTCTAGTCATTGTCACCACTATTGTAAAAAAGTGTTGAAAAAGCATGAATAACTGAATGAAATTATACGAATCATTCATTAATTGTATCACAGATTATTATTATTATCACTATTATTATTGTTATTATTATTAATTATTATTATTATCATCATCATCATCATCATCATTATCATTATTATTACTATTGTTATTATTATTATAACTATCATTATTATTATTATCATCATTATTATCAATATTGTTAATATTATCATAATTACTAATATTGTTATAATTATTATTACTCTAGTCATTATCACCATTAATATTATTATTAAGTAAAGAGAAAAGTGTTGTAAAAGTATGTATAGCTGAATGAAACCATATGAATCATCTCATTAATTGTAACGTAGAGGAAATTGAAATGTATTTGAATTTTTTTGTTTTAACAAAAATATTCAGCTAAATAAACAAATGAATAAATGGATTAAAGGTATGATGATGATAGAGAAAACAGTATATATATATATGTAGAAAATAAGCGTTATAATGGATCATCGAAGGATATACCGGTGGGTAAACAGCGATAATCGAACTATTCATCCATCATCCATTTCATCATTTTCTCTATTTCATATTCCAATATTTATATACTACTATTTATATATTACATATCCAACAATATTTCATATACTAGCTGGTATAATTAACTGATGAATATGTAATAAATGTATACTTATGAACAAGTTAAATTTTTATAATTAAATTAATGAACAATTAAATTAACTTTTACAATTAAGTTTGAAATGTGAACAATGAAAATGGATGATTTTAAATTGAAAAATTCTATTAGTTAAATTTAATTTAATTATGAACAATTAAATGACAAAAATTTAATTGAATTTAATTGGATGAATTAATATTAATAAATGAATGATAAAAATGGATGAGTTTAATTCATTTATTCATATCTTATCAGACAATTAAGTTAATCAGCAAATTTCTTTAACCAATGAAAGAAATTTTTTAATTAATAATTTTTAAATTTGAAGTTATTCTATCCACTATTCCATTAATATATCTAATTACTAAATCTAATTACTAATATTAGTAATTGAGAGGGAGAGAGTTTAATTCATTCATTTAAAAGTAATGACAACATTTTTAATTAATAATTTTTTGAAATTTGAAATTATTCTAATTAAGTAAAATTTGTTAATTTTTTTTTGTGAAATAAATAAAATAAAAAAATAAAGAGAGAATGAGAGAGAGAGAGAGAGGGAGAGAGAGAGGAAGAGAAAGAGTATACGGGTGGAAGGAAAGAATGACTGCTTCATCATTCATTCATTATTACACAAACCTAATTGAATACTAACAAAAATCATCTTCTCGTCCATTTCCCTTTTTTACACAAACATATCTATCTATCGATGAATCATTCGGTGATAAAGTTTATCTTTCTGATAAAGAAAGTACAAAATTTATTTTTTGTTAAGAAATTATTTTGAATTTAAGAAAAAAAGATTTAGCAAAAGAAAGAACGAAAGAAAAGAAATAATTTATATGTGAGATTTTAAATTTAAAATAAAATTTTGAATTTAAAATTTCAGTAAAAAAAGAATGAAAGGAAATTTACATATAAGTTGCAATTTCAAATTGTAACATTTTGAATTAATAAATGAAAATGATAATAGATATATATATATATTAATGGAATAATGAATATTATTAATGGATATGTTAACGGAATGCTGAATAGAATAATTTTAAATTGTAAAAATTATTTAATGGATAGAATAATTTTTAATTTTTAAACAGAATACTGAATAGTGGACATTATGGATGTGGACATTAGTGGACATTATTAATAGATATGTTAACGGATTACTGAATAGAATAATTTTAAATTTTAAGAATTGTGTAGTGGATAGAATAATTTTTAATTTTTAAACGGAATACTGAATAGTGGACATTATGGATGTGGACATTAGTGGACATTAGTGGACATTATTAATAGATATGTTAACGGATTACTGAGTGGAATAATTTTAAATTTTAAAAATTATTAATAGATATGTTAGTGGAATAGCTGATAGAATAATTTTAAATTTCAAAAACTATTAATAGATATAATAATAGAATAATGGATAGAATAATTTTAAATTCTAATAATTAATAATTAAAAAATTTTCATTACTCTTTTTCATTGGTTAAAGAAATTTACTGTGATTAAAAAATCGTTGCTCACATTTGGAATTAATTCCTATAATAAATAATTATTATAGTATAAAATGAAAAAAAAGAATGATACTATTAGATTTCCTAAATTAATCGAAATTAAAATCCTAAATTAAAAAAAAATAAGAATTAATTGAAAAGGGAATTGATGAATAAATCTTAATTTTGCTAATTATTGCAAAAAAATAATTATTTCATTTTTCATGAAAAATAAATACAAAAATTGAAAAGTGACATTTCTACACAAAAAACAACAACAATTATTTAACGGATGCTGAAATTTTGACATCCATAAATTTGTTCACACACACACACACACACACACAAAGAGAAATAGGAAAAGGAATGTATTGAATTTCAATTTAAAATTTATATGAAAATTTTATATTACTAAGTTTTCTGATCAACAGATTATTTCTTTTTCCTTTCTTTAAAACAAATAAATACAAATAATAACCGAATTCATTAATCAAATTTATATAATCAAATAGTCAAATTTGTATAATTAAATTCATATAATCAAATAAACAAGTTCAATAATCAAATTCATTAATCAAATTTATATGAACAAATAACCAAATTTAATAATCAAATTTATATAATCAAATTCATATAACCAAATAATCAGATTCAATAATCTAATTCATATAATCAAACAATCAAATTCATTGATCAAATTCATATAATCAAAT
>CAKAEH010001979.1:0-20141 GCA_916381525.1 Cercopithifilaria johnstoni
ATACAAAAAGAAAACCGTCTGTCTGTACTTCGTTACGTTATTGCTATGGATCTTAGAATCTTATAAATTCATCATTGAGATCTTATTATATGCAATAATATAATAATATATACAAAATAAAATTATAAAATAATAAATAACTTAAATGACAAAAGGAAGGAAATTATATAAAATAAAGAGTTGAAAATAAATGAATGAATCAGTTTTCGATTAATAATTAATTTGGTAAATAATTTTGCGAAGTAAAAATTTAATATATATTAATGCATAAACATATCCATGCAATATGTAATATATACCCTATAATGCATTACTTAATTAAAATAGAAGGAATAGGAATAATGAAGTGAAATGAAAATAACAATGGGATATCTCGAGAATGATATAATGTTGCTGAAATGGGTGACGATCAAGCTAGGAGTGATGACAACAAAAAACAAATTTCAATCAAATAACTGATACATAAATACCGATATATAAATTGGAAATGAAAATGAGAATGATTCATCAGATGGATACAAAAAATTTTTATACCATTTTATCCTTATAAAGTTTACTTTCATATTAGTATTGATATATTAGTGTATGTATATTAGTATTCTTATTAGTATTGGTATATATATTAGTATATTAATATTGGTATATTAGGAGTTTTAAATATATTCAACTTCTATTCCTTGTGTTAGATTAAAATTGAATTCATATAAATAAAATCCGGTAAACAAGCTAAAAGAAGAAGATGGAAAAAGAAGAAAAGGATGGATGTATTAATCATACGTATCAGAATTATAGGCTAGCAAAAGATATGCCTGATTGCAATTTATCGACTGTTTGCAAGTTTAATAAAACGCAAGATTTTTTTGTTTTGCAATAAAATTCTTTCATACAAATCAATACTAACATATCCTAGCCACTTCCAACACCTAATTTACGATGCCTAATTGGAATTTAAGTTTAATACAGAGAAAACTTCCGCTAATGTAAAGCAATCAAATTTCAGCATTTTATTGTAGTATATAATATAATCCAAACTCTATCAATATCTTATAACCATCAAATAATCGATTGAAGATTGAATAAGAAAGATAATGAATGAAATGATTTCCCTTTCCAGAAATGAGAAATGCTCGAACATCCAAATGTCCATATTCCTTTGCAATCAAAATTAATAATAATTCAAACTCCTGGAACTATAATATTTCCATTAAACTAAAATAAGCGAAAAGAATATTGAAATGGTTGAGATTTTTTAGAAGCGCAATTTATACACAAAATTGCTTTGCATATCAGTGCGGAAAATATCAACAATGTATACTAATCCTTTTAATTTTTATTTGCACTTTAATTATTAACACATACAGTTAGCCGAAGTTACATAGGAATCACTAGAAATTGTCAGTCTGAACAACATCACACCTAGACACAGGAACCATATATAATGGATGAATCAGGAAAAAAGTTAATAAGGTCCTTTTTTAGGAAATGTATCTCATATGATCTCTAAAGCTATTATGATATGACTAGATTGTCATGAACAGGAAAAAAAATTCTCTGATAAATGCAGCATATGACAAAAACAGCAGATATCCCTCTTCATATCTATGTACAGGAAAAAACGGTAAATAACTTAAGATATAAAATATGAAATTTTATCCTTCTCATTATAAATATTTTTGCAATTCTCCTTTACGCAAATAATGGAATGACCTATAAAGCTTTTTAAAGCATGCAGATTTTTAGATTTTATCAACAGAACTGTACATCATATAAAAAGAATAAAAAGAGTAGAAAATTATTAAGTCTAGTGATACGAAAAATCAAGATCACATTTGAAAAAGAAAAAAGGAAAACCAGCAGGTGGAGAATATCAAGATTCACAGCATTCCTTATTTACGAAATGTTACAGTAACGCCTTTCAATGTTTTGGGTGAGTGCATAACAATTCAGTGATAATTAGACAGACTCATGAAACACAATCACTGATCAAATTTCAATGACTTTAAACTAAAAAAATCACATTCAAATTTAACTGCCGAAACGTTCAAAATTAATTACTTCTCTAACATAAGTATCAAATAACTAATCTATTCAGCATTTTAAATAAAACAAAACTTCAAAAATGGAGTCCAGTAGGTAATGCAGGAGACAACACAGCAATTCGATGAAATAACAATCATATGAGTAATGATAATTATTCAAATATTATACAGTTGGTAATCTGGTATTTGTATTTGAAAACTTGAGTAAGAAAAGATTAGGAATTTCATCAAAAAATCTAACAAAATCATCAGACAGAGTGATTAAGACATAGTCGAAATAACTTTAATGTCACCGGAAAAAAACTAGCAAAAACTTTTAAAATTTAGGAACATGTCAGTGAAAGTACTCGCTATTCACAGAATTGCACGTACATACCGGAATTCCCAACACTTACCCTAAGCTTCTATAAAGAAACAGAACTTCAGAAAATTAATCTAAGTCACACAAAAAATTAATGTATATTACAAATTATGAAGAAATAAAGCAATTATCACATCTTTTTACCTCGTCAAAACGATCGCATAATACAGCATTTGTGAGATACAGGGATATCTGGAATGATCTGAATTACCATGATTAGGTAGGTGCCAAATTCTGCGAAAAAAATGGTGCGGAATCCCTGAAATTACAGTTTTTTTTCGAACTTTCTTCATTAAGCTATATACATAACAAATAAATAGAAAAAGTTTCGGGGTCTAATCAATAAATTATGTTCTAAGCAAAGGAAAATAAATGATTTTAAATGTATTTATAAATTGGATTGACAAAAAACAAAAGCAGAATTAATACTTTTATGCTTACATAGCAATCGACAGATATAAATCCACTAGTTCGAGAAATGCACTTTTATTCACCCTCAAAAAACTAAGAAAATGCGGCAGATTAAACATCATTTACTTCTGCAATATTATAAATAATCCAAAAATTCACAAACTTGAAATTTGGAGTAAAAAAGCAATTACCTGCTTAGAAGGGTATGACACACTTGACAAACTTTTGCTGGCCTTCGATGTGGCCCACTAGGTATTGTTGCTGATAAGCAGACTGAACAGAAAATCTTGCCACAATGATGGCAGTGGAGCTTACTACGGCTTTTAGAAAAATTTGAATGACACTGATTGCATGCATGCACATCTTCATCGAACTGCCACCGTACTTCCTTCAACACTACTAATTTTCCCGCATGAATGCCTTATTGATGAACGTTAGCTAATTTGTAATGACTATACTAAGCGGTCAATTTTCACTTTTATTTCATAAGACTGATTTATATTTTATTACAATACACTTTTGATTCATAAACATTATTTCAGAAAAGAAAGGAAAATAAAGTCAATAAACAAAATACCTGCTCAGCTTGCCGAATTTTTTCAAGTTCAATTTGCAAATTTTGTGAAAGTTTGACAAAATCCTTTTGCACGGTTTCCGATGTATCCAATTCTTGTTGCAAAGCAGCGCATCTAAGGTAAGTTGTTGATGAGAGAAGCAACAAGAAATTAAACATGACCAATAAAAATTATTACGAAGTCCTTAAAACACACTTTTGCTTATATAAAGCGACAGTCATTTCTAGGTCGGCACGTTCCTTCTGCACTGATTGCAGCTGCTTTTCTAAATCTTCGATTGCTTTCCTGTATTCAGCCATCCTTTTGTTCATTTCTTCTACCTTTGAAGATGCATCTTTCATCGAATCTAACTATAATATATAAAATATAAATCAAGCATGTGAATAGATCGCGGATGGATAATAGAGAATAAAAATTATTAAGTGTTTCCGAACCATTACAGCCCGTACCTTTAAAGTAAATAAAAATACCTGACTCCGCGCAAAGCCAAGTTCTTGACTAACTCCATTTACTCGTTCAGTATAAGCATCTTCAATCCTTCTCTTTTCCATTTCATCTTCTTTCCTTTGCGCTTCTAGTGTCGCTATCTCATCTCTTAGCACCACTTCCTGAAATATGATATTAACAAACAAATTTTTTAAATTAAAGATGTATTAAATCCTGAGCATGAAAAAAAAGCGCAAAGAAAGATGCAAACAATAAATTTTTACTTAAGTTCTTTTCAGCGGAATAAAATTTTTCATTTTAGCAACTTAAATGTCCTAAAACCCTCGTTAAGACTCTCGTTAGCCTGCGCATTACCAACAATTCAACTGCTTATACCGATTAAAATATGTACCTTTCCAATTTTCATCCGCTCAGAGTATACATAAATAATTTTTAGTTATCCAGGTATAATAATACTTGGCATGACCAATTCGCCGAAAGATTTTACATTCAAAGCTTTCAGTATAATCTATCAGCTAACCAATATATCGGTGGCTAGAGCTCTTATAATTTTCTCTAATTCAGTATTTACAAGAAAGAATTAGAAATATACAGCATGTTCTTTGGCTGCACGGGTCTCAATTAGTTCTTCTCTTAGTTGGAGGCACAAAAATTGTAACTGATCAACATCCTGAGGCAGTTCAATCGTTTGATCTCGCATTTCTGTGGAGCATTTACGATTGGCGCCAAGCAATTTCTGAAAACATATCAACTAAAATGGTTTAGAGCTAGTTGAAACTAGTTGAAATAAATACAATATAAAACAGAAGTACGAAAGAACTACAAAATGTGCATGCAAAAACATACCAAATATCGATTGCTCAAATTATGCATATCTTTATTCATCATGTTTAAAAGTTCCTTCAAGCGACCAATATTGTTTCGCTGTTCTTGTATCAACTTTATACACCTAAAAGTAACTTAACCATAACGATCATCAAAATTTAAAGCAAAAATTTTCTTGCATTATCATAGCGTTGACAAATTCGTTAACCATTTAAGAAAAAATCAAACCTTTCATCAACAGCAAGCAACTGTTTAGCACACTCTTCGTTTTCACTTTTCGCGATATTCACTTCTTTTTCATTGTCTGCACATAATGTGGTTGTTTTCGCTTCCATTTCTCTCCTGAAATCATTTTTGCATGAAATTACTCGAACAAATTAAAAAAAAGCGCTTAATAAGGAACCTGTATAAGCGCTCTCCAGACAGTTCATTCTGGTAACGATTAACCAGATGTTGCGCAGCGGACAACTGTTCCTTCAAGTTTCGTTCAACGTCCTGAAGATTTACAAATATCTAAGAACCAATTAATAAAAACAAAAATGAGCAAAAGATATGAAGAAAAATTACGATGGAGAACAATTTCGGCATTCCCTACTCCATAACTTCAATCTTCTCTCAGGAAATGGGATGAAATAGCAGTAATAAGCAACCAGTTTTGCATAAGAAAAATTAATAGAAAAATCTCACCTGCATTTTCGTCAAATTTAATTCATAATTCTGGCACATTTCACATGATATCGCCGTGACGTCTTCCTCACAAATTGTGTCTGGTATTTTATTTTCTTCATTCACTGTCCCAGAAAAATTACTTTCTTTTTGGATAATCTAAAATGACAAGATCTGCTAACTTGAAAATCTAATGCAAACTTTGTGCGTCTCAAAAAGCAGAAAAAAATCTTACTATTTCAGATGGCTATAGCAATCATATTGGTAACGCTGGTATTGATCACGTGTTGATTTGAAGAGAATTTTAATTAAGAATAAAAAATTTGAATAATACACAGTTACTGAACCTACCCAATCAAACGAAGGATTTGCAAAAAAAATATGGACACAAATAAATAAACTAACCAAGAATACGAATATTATCAAGGAGCATAGATTAAGTTAGAAGAAGGTAATTGATTTCTTGCAGAATAGAATAAAAGTGATTATAAAGAGTAAATTAGGAAATTAGTCTGAACCAAAAATTGGTAATGGCATATAAAACATACAAAAAAAAAATAATAGGACATCTCTGCAAAGTTGAAACTGAAGCTATTTTTCTTTTCTATCTCTCTTGAATATTCATTTTAATGGATGAGATGGATATGTGAAATTTTGCAAGAAAATCAGTTTCACTCACTTCATGTTCCAGCGAATTTTGTTGTTGAATTGCAGTATTTATTGGATCGTTTGTTTGGTTTTGAATAAAAACAGAAGAATCATTCGTATTCACTTTTGATACCAAATCCTCATTCATAATATTAACCCATTTTCTGGGGTTTTCGATAGCAGATTCTAGAATAGATGAAGCTGTAGCATCACCTTTGCCATCACCTCTGTTCGACAACTGATTCGTTAGTACTTCACCACCAGTTATAACATCCAAATTTTCCATGCTCATTCCTTTTTCTCTTTTTCTTTTTCCGTTACCGATGAATTTTGATTTTGTTCACATCCAATTGACAGTCGATTGATCATTCGATCAACTGTACATCCGCACATGCATATCTGCAACAGAAAACATTCAAGTAAAATTATAGTATCCTAAGTCGTGTCCAAACAATCTCTTAAAAAAGAAAACATCAATACTATATTTTTGGTTTTAAAAAAAACTGAACAGAAGTATGGGAAACTTTCGAAAGTTATATAATGCTAGAAAAAGATTGAAAAGAAAAGAATAAAACCAACAAAGCTCCTAATGGGAAGCGAATCATAGTTAAAGAATACAAAAAAATACAGCAACAAAAAAGGAAACGAAGTATAATCAACAATCGAAAACAAAGTTATAAAGCACATACCTGAATTGCATCATTCTGATTCATAATTATATTCATTCTATCATTTTGACTGGTTAGCGGTGAAAACGTTTTTCCCAACGCCAATCTTCAATAACTAAAATATTGCAATAACCTTGTTGTTTCTTATTTTCTTTTCCTCTTGTTGTTAAATTATTTTTTCTTACCTTGCTTTATGTTGCAGCATTTCTCATTTATCTTCCTACCTATCATTTACTTTCCTTTCGTTTTTTTACCTATAATAAAACTAAACTTGCATTTTTTTTTACCCTTAAAATAAACTTGCTAACATTTATTAACTCACTCTACCTTAGTTTAATAGTTCCATAGTTTAATAGCTATTTTTGCTTCCTTCATATGATTTACCTTAATAAATGAATTATAAATGAAATTTCAGTTCCGGTTCAAAATTAGCCCATCTGGATTGAAAATTCATCTCTACTGACACATCATTTAACAATGCTGTTCATTTTTTTTATTGGCAATAATCACTTTATGTCTATTCCAATAAATTTATTATAATTATCTCTGTAGTATTTGCATATTTAGAATATAAATTTATTTCATTAGGAATTGTAAACTTATTTTATGTTCAAATATTTTCGCTAAGATAGTTCGAAACTGAGATAAATATCTCAAGAAAGATGATATGTAGCGGAAAATTACTATACTGTGAAGACTTTTTAGGTTTAATTAATAGATGATTGGAAATTCGGACGTAAAACAATTCAGTTATAATTAAATTACCTGTAATTTGTTAACAAAAAAAAAACGATGAAATTTTGTAGGAAACAAATTTTTCCCTAACATTCATTTATGATAATTTTTTATTTACTAAAATTTTTCTATTTTTCTTATGATTAATTTTATGATAATTGTATTGTTATATTTATTTACCTGTACTTTTTCTTCTCTTTACTTGTTGTTTTTTGTTTTATTGTTGTTGAAGAAATATGATAATTAATGAATTTATACAGAAGTGAGATAATATGGAATGTAACAAAATGTTAATTGAAATTAAAATGATATCACTTAATGTCACCTGATAGAATAACCTGAGGTGAAACATTTTAAAAGAAAAATTCTTGGTAGATATAATAATATTTAACAACCTGACAACTTAACTAATATAACACCTGAGATAGAGCTAAAATAGAGCACCTTAGATGAAGAGTTAAAAAGAAAAATCCTTCAAAGATATAATAATAATAATAATAATATCTAGCAACCTGAAATTTAACTAATATAGTACCTGAGATAGAGCCAAAATAGAATGAATACCAGAGGTGAAGAGTTCAAAAGAAAAATCATTCGGATATAGCTAATATAATACCTGGGATAGAGCTATAATAAAAAATGGAATCATTAATAGCTACTACAATAATATCTAATACATTAAGAAATTTCATTATTAAATTACAGGAAAAAGGAATGTTGATAAAAATGAAGTATTCCAGCTTATCATATCACTCGCAACAATCATTAATAAAATAATTTGACTAGGTGATAAAAATAAAAATTTAAAGACAAAAGAGCAATAGCAATAGCATCACAGCATTTCAATAAAAATAAGAAACTTCATTTGAATTAATGAAACTATTATTCTATTCATATACAGGACAACTATCTGGAAGAAACTATTTTACGAGTATACACTAAAACGAAATCTCTGTAAATTATTTCTTAAAATGTGTAAAACATAAAATATCGGAAAAATGGGAAACAGGTAAATCGGAAAACAGGTAAATTGGATTATTTTACACATTATGTTGTGTAAAATAATTAATTTAAATAATTAATATAATTTGTACAATTAGGAAATGGTAGAAAAATCAATAAAATTAAATTTGCATATTTCTTTAAATCGAAATTTATTGTTTCTTTTTAATTATAATTATCAAAAATTTTTTGAAAAATCCATTTTATTTTTTTCTCCTGAAATATTCCGTAATTCATTTTATTCTTCATATTGTTTTTACTAATTGTTTATTGTTGTTGTTATTGTTCATTTCAGAAGTTGACGTTTATCCATTCATTGTTGATAAACATCTTCTATAATTGGGTATTTTCTGTAACATCCGATGATGATAATTCATTTCGTACTTCACGTTCTTCAATTTGATCTTGTTGTTGTTGATTTTGAATTCGGCGTCTTGCTTCACTATTAGTGAACGTAAAAATTAAGCATACGTAAGTATCAAATGTTCGAGCATGATCATATGCTCTTCGTTCAGCGGCTACAAGTGAAGCATGAAGATCATTGATCGGTATAGACTGAACCCATGAGCATCCACCCGAAATAAGAATTAAACGGATCCGTTGAAGGATGTATAAACGTCGTTCACGTGTTAATTCTTGACGCCACGGAAACATTTAAAGATGAAATCTTTAAAATACAAATCTTCTGAAATGTTACAAATAAATTACAATTATTATTATTATTATTATACAACTATAATTAATAAAGAAAATGCATTAATTATAAAATTATATTACACCAATTATTTTGTTTGAAAAATTAGGCATAATTACAAAATTGTTAATTTGAAATGTTTGAAAGAAAACAAAGCTATGCAAATTATTCATTTATAAATCATAAGAACCTAATATGGTTAGCAATTACGATAATAAAACTGATGACGGTAATAATTATGATAGTGAAACTGATGGAAATAATAAATATGATAATAAAATTGATGATAATAATTATTGTGATGATAAAAATGATAGCAAGATTTCTTTTGCACGAAAATCATTGGCTTTTCTTTATTATCATTATCTTGATTTATTGCTAATTACTGTATCATTCAAATTTTATGAATTACAAAATAAATACTGTATTTTTTTTCAATGTACGCAAATTAATAAACATATTTTCCTTAATGAGTTCGATATAAATTTATACTAAAAATATATGTTTACATATACTTATTAAATGCTAATATATATATTTATTAATTTATACTTAATGTTATTATTTATATATATATATATATATAATTAAAAAAATCATTCTACATAAATATATCATTTTTAATCTCTGAGAAATAAGCTGAATGATAATAACTGATATGAATGATGATAATAAAATAATCAGATATTGATAGTGCTCATTACCTATCGATATTTAGATATATAATTTAAAAAAAAAGGATCATTCTACATAAATATATCATTTTGAATCTCTGAGAAATTAGCAACAGTCAACTGATATGAATAGTGATGATAAAATTATCAGATATTGATAGTGTTCAGTACCTATTGATAACATTACTAAAAGTATTTTAGCTAGTAATAGCAACATTGACAATTATCTATTTCTTTTAATCTTCATAAGTCGTAATTGAAAATAGTTAGATAAAAGTTAAAAACAAAAGAATAGAATTAAGAGTGTAGAAATGCGCAAAAAAAAGGCTCATATCCGATCGGCATAAGAACAAAAAACTTGAATAATGTTTAATACTTATATGGTCAGTATATGCGGAAGGTCATCGTTGCTGAAAGTGACCATTTCTTTACTTCTCTGGTATGATGATGTTTTTGTTTTTTCTCCTTGTCTGTTGCTCGACAAGCTTGACCTTTTTGCCCCATCTATTCTTGCCAAATTATTAGACCTGTATGTGGAATATTCTGTCTTCTTTGATTACAACAACTATCACTACTACCACCACTATTACCTCTAACCTCTGAGATGAGCGAGAGCGAAAATATATAAATCGATGAGTGTTGTTCGGGTTGGGTTAATAATGCTTGTAGCCTATAGGCCTTTGGTCCACAACTATCATCTCCTTCATTCTGTTCATTCTTACAAATTGTTGACCAAATGACCATAAAACTCAATTGACTGACTCGATCTCAGACCCTGAAATCTATCGCTAAACTTAACTCCTATTGATACAACCTTCTCATCCGATTGTTATTACCGCTTCCCTTTTGCCTTTATCATTTCATCAGTGATATCGTTCTATGAATTAATATCAAAACAGCATAAACAATTCAACAAAAGTACTAATGAAAATAAATTAATTAAATAATTTTATCAGAATGAAGGAAATTGAACGAAATTGTATATTTGAAAAAACTTCCTTAAAAAGCATTGCAGAAAATCTTGAAAAAGAAAAATCTTTTATTTTGAAAATATTTAAATTGTAATACTTAGTTAGTACCAGCATATTTTTTAAGTAACATTTCTAATTTTTTAAATTGATATTTTCAAAGTTGCGAATTGATTAATTTAACAATTAGTGGGAAGAATGAGAAAATGGTAATTTCAATGATAAAAGTTTTGATAATAGAATTTATTCATTTTAAATAGTTTATTTTATTTTATGTTGCTGATAAAGTCATGCAGTAAAAATTTGTTAATAGAAGCATAGTTTACATAGTTTACATAATATAAATAAATCATAAATCAAAATATATGAAAGAAACGAATTTAAAAAAACTATGCATAAAAAATGATGTAAAAAACGTGAGAACGTAAGAAATCACGTGTGAAAGATGTTAGAATATTGATGATAATGTAATATAATGCACGATATCATTAGCACATAAAAAAACAGCAATACAACATAATCTTACGCTTTTTAACGTTAAAACACACTTATATGGCCTCACGTACTAGAAGACACGAGGGAATGAAAACGTGAGACCATATAATTGATAATTGATAGTGTTGCAAAATTTTCCACAACTGACAAAATCTTACGTTTTCTTAACGTTAAAACGCATTTATATGACCTCACGTACAAGAAGGCATGAGGAAATTAAAACATGAGGTCATATAAATTGATAGTGCTGCAAACTTTCCCATAAACAACAACAATTTTCATGCACCCAAGAAATACTTGTCAAATATTAATTATAAAACTTCGAAATTTGTTGAAATTACAACGAATTAATCGATTTCAATTTTTAATTTATAATAATTAATTTTGCAACTTTATAAAAATGGATTATGTAAAAGAGGATTGACATAATTTTAGGATAAAAAATATCCCAGCAAAAAACATTTCAAAATCTTTCAATTAATTAACAATTTATCAACTTTTGTTTCTAATTAAAACTATTAATTTCAAATTTTTATGAAAATAAATTTTTAGGAAAAGCTTAACAAAAAACTGTGAGAAAAAGAAATATATCAAAAAAAATTTCTTAAAATCTGTCAATTAGTAAAATTTGCCAAATTATTTGTTTTTGTTTTATTACGTATAATTAATTTCAAAATTCGTTTGAAGTAATTATGTTCGTAAAGAAAAGATTTGAATACTAATAAAAAAAAATAAAGCGCAATCCTTTAAACAGTAAACATGAAAAAAGCAAAATGTAAGTTAAAAATTTCATAAATATTCCCGAGATTTTTAAAACTCTCTAATGACCTTTTACCTTTATTGACCCCCAAGCGGTAATGTATTATAAATGAAGTAATTATACTAATAAAATTTCGCTTACTTTATATTTATTGATATTATTAGGTTGATAAACTTTTAAAATATAATGTTTCATTTCTTTAATTTCAATTTCCAATTTCTTTTCATACGTACTACACCAATATTATTATTTCTGTATATCATTAACTAGAAATGAATATAAAAAATTGAAACATTTCAATTTTTTAATTTCAATTTCCAATATCTTTTTATATGTTCTATACCAATATTATTATTTCTGTATATTATTAATTAGAAATGAATATAAAAAATTAATGTTAGATGCTTTAAAATTACTATTATCAATACTTTTTTTTTTTTTTAATTGCTCTTTTTGTTTTCATAATTTTATGAATTGAATTAATTTCATAATTTTACAATTAATTACAGCATTAATTATTTTTGTTTTTTGCATCAGTAAGATTTCATTCGGATCAGATTTATTTTGAACGTTAAGTTTGAATTGAATTTTCTTTGTCATTTTCATTTTTTTTTTCCCATTATAATATTTTTCGTATTGTTTCGTTAATGCATGAGTAATTAGCATAGTATTTTCAATTAATAAATGATTTCGTATACAATACGATTTGTTTAGGGAAAACTCAGGTATGATTCATGGTTTTTTTTTTTTCGCTTTGAAATTTAATTAATTTATGCCTAAATTATTAATGAATTACTAATTACTAAATTTTTTTCTGCTTGTCAAAAATAATTTAGTTATTGTTACAACGTTGAATTTCAATTTTAATTTCTTTCAATTTCTATTACCTGAACAAATCGTATTGTATCCAAAATCATTTCTTCAATTGCAAAGTAAATTTTAGTTGTATTTGATTAGTTTTTATGTTTATCGTAAGTTCCATTCTTTAAGTATAACTTTGTTAATTAATACATTTATCCTAAGTTCCTTCCTTTAAGTATGACTTCATTAATTAACTTCATTAGGATGGCGATAAGGTGAAACGAGCAAAAAGTATTGTTGCATTGTTATTTATAATTTTGTGAATTTCATTTTTCAATTTCTTTCATATTTTGGGTACCGAATTTATTTATATATATTTTTAATTAACAAAATTAACAAACACAATCATTTGATATTTTATTACAGTGAATTTGAGATTTTCAATAGAATTCTTCTTATCTTTTATCATTTGATTTCTTCAACTGATAATATTTGATTTAATAATAAATAATATTTGCATTTACACAAATACACTCATTTTTGTCTTTTGTTTTATTTTTATTCTAAAACAGAATTATTTCAAAAATTAAAAATTAATAATTAATAATTCCAATTAAATGCTGCATCATTTGTTTTTACTTCTTAATTATTATAAATTATTACAAGTTAAAAAAAAAAACGATAATAATTTATTGAATAACAGCGCGTAGTACTAATTAAAGTACTATTATCATTTTGTTGGTTTTAAAATGAAGTTAAAGAAAGAAAAATCGTAAGAGTTAAAATACTTGAACAAACGCAACGTTAAATTATAATACGTCTGTCTACGTGCACGTACGTGTACATTACGTACGTACATGAATGTTAGTTAATTTCTATATGTGGCATTATTGAAAATTCATTTATTACAAAATTCATTCCGTAAAAAATTATAATAAATTTTCAATCAAAAATTGTTAAAAGCATAAACTAAGATTTATAGTAATTTTAAATTATTATTTAATATAAATTAAACAATACTTTTTAGAAAGATATTTGATTACTAAATTTGATGAAGAAAATATATGTAAATAATTTTAATTGTAATAAAAATTATTCTGATAAAATTTCTTCCTAAAATTTCAAATTATTAATTGGCATCAATTAAAGTTATTGAAGAGAATTCAAAATCATTAATTATTTAGGATGAAATAGTAACTTTAAAAATTGTGACAAATAATGAATGCATACATCGTTTGTTATACGATACATTCAATTGGTACCATTTTAATGATTTATGCGTTCGATAATATTACATTAGTACCGTATTTGAATGATAGCGATACATTTGATAATGTCAGTGATACTGTACTTAATGATACCATCAATGATACAAAACAGTACTAAATCAGTGGTATCTTCAATAATACGAATGATGCCTGTAGTTTTCTTTGTGCATTTCAAACCATTCTATATTATATTTCACAATGTGGAATTAATCGGTATAAACAAGAATGGATAGATTTCATTTCAATTTTGAATCTATCATTGATCATTTGTTATTTCATCCATTTTTCCTTATCGCATATCTCATATAATCGATCTTTTTTTTTTTTAAAATACATTCATTCAAATTTAATTTTAAAATTTAAATTTAAAATTTAAAAATTAAATTTCAGGATGAATTTCAGGATAATATTAAAAGTACCATTTATAAAATATTCCAATTTGTTGCAATATTGTAATATTGCATTCAATCATTTCTTATGTTTCATTACGTATGCAACAATAGCCATTATATATGTATCCGTTTGTTGTATAATTTTTCATTCATATATTTAGTTTTTGGAAATTTATTTTTTTCTCAATGAATTTTAATTTTTTCTCACTCTTTAAATATATTAAAAATCTTACGGTGACTAATTAAAAATGTTACTAATTAAAATTAAAATTTGTTAGAAATTAGCGAAAACAAAGAAAGAGTGCATTGTAGAGAGATGATTGTTATTTACAGCCTTTCTAACAAATTTTTTATTGTATAATTATTATTAATTATGCAATTTCATTCAATTGAATATTTCTTAAAAATTATTTGGAATGGCTATTTGGAATGGATATTTGGAATGGCTATTTGGAATGGATATGATGTAAAATTTTTAGGAAAAAGAATTCTTTTTTTTTTTTAAATCAATTGAAATTTAAGTGATGCAGAGAGAGGAAAAGAGTGTGTAAGGCTGGTGAGAAAATTGTCTTCGTCTTTTCAATACATCTCAGAAATTCCCTCTAATCAATAATTCATTCAATCAGACAAGACATATACACACACACACACACACACACACACAGACATACATACAGATACACACATACGCACATACACAGACACACACATATACACACATACGCACATACACAGACACATACACGCACATACACAGACACACGCATACGCACATACGCAGACACACACGTACGCACATACACAGACACACACACACATACACACATACACAGACACACACATATGCACATACACAGACACACATACATACGCACATACACAGACACACAGACATACTCATGAACACACACATATATAAATATATGCCTTATATACACACACACACACATACTTCGGCATATATGAACGCGCAGCTCTTCAAAGTATTATTCATTTTCTTAATTTTTCTTTTTAATAATTTAGAAATTTTTTAGATTTCATTTTTTTTAATTAAATTTAAATTTTATTATTTTAAAATAATAATTAAAGTTTTTTTTTTAGAATTTCAAATTTTATTTTAAATTTCCAATTTTAAGTTTTATTTTTTTTTCTTTGAATTTTAAATTCAAATATCAATCATTCATAAAAATATCAGTTTATTTGATTTCATTTGATGGAAGAAAGTGACGAAAAATAGCATTTGCTAATCGATCAATCTCTTATTTATGCATTTTTCATTTTATCAAATTCATGGAAAAGAAAATAAATAAATAAGGAGTGGGAAATAAGTGAAACTGTAAATAACTGATAAGCTTCGGGAAGTGATAACTTAATAAATCAAGTCTAGAAAATAAATGATACTGTAAAGAATTGTGATAAGTTTTAGAATGTGATAACTTAAATAAGTAAAGTGTAGAAAATAAGTGAAACTGTAAACAATTGATAAGCTTCGGGAAGTGATAACTTAATAAATAAAGTGTAGAAAACAAGTGAAACTGTAAACAATTGATTGATAAGTTTTAGAAAGTGATAACTTAATAAATAAAGTATAGAAAACAAGTGAAACTGTAAACAATTGATAAGCTTTAGAAAGTGATAACTTAATAAATAAAGTGTAGAAAGTAACTGAAACTGTAAACAATTGATTGATAAGCTTTAGAAAGTGATAACTTAATAAATAAAGTGTAGAAAATAATTGAAACTGTAACCAATTGATAAGTTTTAGAAAATGATAAATTATTTAATTTTCCAAGTAATTCATAATTTTAAATCAACAATTCATCCCTTTTACTAATATTAATTCTTTTTAGGAATTTCGAAATTTTAATAAAATCATTTTCTTCCTTCTTTTTTTGTCCTAAATATTTGAATCATTTTATCAATATGATTGCTCTTATCAATCGATTAACTGATTAACTGTTATTGTTTTATTTACCAAATAATTGTTTCAAATATCATTATTTTCAGCTTAATTCATTCACTGATAAAATTAACCATTTTATTAACATTTAATGATCAAATATCAATCATCAAAGATTACTATAATTGTTTACTATCATTTTAAACTTTAAATATTTCGCATTAAAAAAATTTTCAACGAATAAATATTTATATGATGAATTCATGTAATTCATTCGCACCTGTTTTTCTTCTTTTCTCATTAAATCACCTGCTCTTTCACACCTTCTTATCCGTCTTCTACGAATTGAATGATTGAAAAAAATTTGTGTAAATTTGTTAAACATAAATTTTGTATGTAATTTCATTTAATTCAATTCATTCATTCTCATTGAATTTTCTTGCTCATTGTGATAAGAATAATTTAATTAAGTCTTTTGAATAATTATTATTCTGATAAAAATATGTGATAAAAAATTCTTAATTTTTATCACTAAAAATTATTACTGATAAAATTCCAATTGAACTTCAATTCATTTATCAGCGAAATTTTCTTATGGATTTATTCTAAAATTAAAACATTGAAAATCTAAAATTTGAAAATGATGTTTTCAAATAAATATTTTAAATTTGAAATGAAACATTGATTAACATAAAATGATAATTTTTTTCTTCAGAGTTTAAATAATTTCTTTTTCACCTCATTAATTAGTTAATTATCGATCACCTCATTTTCTCACCTTTCATTTAGCAATTAGAAATTTGAAGAAATTTTCAATTTTTTTTGAATAATCGAATTCTGTTATTTCTTTTTCCAATCAGTCCTTTTGTTTTTTAATTCAAATTTAATTTTAGTTTTTTTTTTTTAATTTTGAAATACAATATTATTGCATGAAATTTAGCGTTCGAAATTGAATTCAATTAATTCTAATTTATGTTTAATTTAATTAATTTAAATTGATATTTAATTCAATTAATTCAAATTTATATTTAATTCAATTAATTCAAATTTATATTTAATTCAATTAATTCTAATTTATATTTAATTCAATTAATTCAAATTAATATTTCAATTAATTGAATTCGATTCAAAACGCTAAACTTCATTAACATCACATTTTAAATTTGATTTCTTCATTGATATTTCAATATATTGAATTACTAATAATATTTTGAATATTTCGTATGAATATTTGTATTTAGCAATTTTAAAATTGCCCAATGATTCATTTGCATTTTCTTCTAGCACTATCGATATATCAGTTAAAACGATTATTCAGGAATTAAAAATCAATACATATATGGGAACCATTAATACTTTCGCCTTATATCCGGTCAGTTTCTTCAATTTTTACTTTTAACCAACAATCAAATTATTTTATTTTCATCTTTTGCTTAATCTGAATTGTTTTCTGGGGAAATTTTAATATTTATATTTTCATTTATATAATTAAATTTTAAATGACCATTAATTTATTAATTAATAAATTAATGATCATTTAAAATTGCTTTCTATAAAATTGCAATTCCACGATGAATTCATTTTCATCATTCACTTTTAAATGATAATCTCACATTCTGATATTATCAATGATTTTAATCGTTGTTATTTAGAAATTTAAAATTTTAAAGGATGTAATTAATAAGGATGCAACAAAAAAAGACGAATCTACCTCTTCAACACGTAAGTAATTAGTCTTTTTTTTCCTGTTTAAAACATAAATTTTAACAAATTTTATTTTATTCATTTAATAATTAAAAATAGTTTTGATAATTAAAAAATAGTATTATAGAGTTAGAGAATTAAAGAGTTATAGAGTTATAGAAATATAGTATTCTATAGTTACAGTTAGTTATACAATTATAAAGTTATATAGTTATATAGTTATAGAATTATAGTTTTTTGAAATTTGGAAATTACATTTAATTATATTTGAAATTAATACATTTTTACATTTAAAAGAAGGAAGTAAAATTTGTCTTTTTTTTAGCTTTTCTCTTTTCTTTATTAAATTTTTTGTTTGATTGTTTTAAAAAAAGAGAAGAAAAGGAAAGCAATAAATTAGCAAAGGTTAATTAAAGGTGAAAAAAAATTAAAAAATGAAAAATTTGAAAAAGAAAATTAACTGAAATTAATTGACCTGTAATTATGAATGAAACATATGAATAAATTTTTTTTTTGAATATATGAATAAATTTTTAATTAAAATGTTAAAATTAATTCGTTCCTAAATTTTTCGTTTCATGACTTTAACAAACTATTGCAGCAGAAATAATCAAAAAAATATCAAATGCAGCAATTAATCTAAAAGATAAAACGACAAGTATTATTGATCAGGTTAGCTCAATCAGTCATTCATCACAACCATTACTGAAAAAGTTACAAGGAGTTAAAACGGAACATAAAAAAAGGTAACTGTCAACAAAAACAGTTTTTTTTCTCATAATTTTTTATCCTCATATTAAATAATTTATAAATAGATTTTCAAAAATTTTCACTTCCTTTCATTAACTCTCTTTGTTTGAATGGACTTAATGAATTTTTAGTAAAATTAATTTAATAAATAAAATAATAAATTAAATAATAAATGGATTTAATAAACAATATTTTAAAACTGTCAGCAAATTGTCAACAAAAAGAAAATGCTAATTTTTGTTTTTCATACTAAATAATATTGAAAAATATAATGAAAATGTGAAGTGAAGAAAAATTGTTTAATTTATTTGTTTATTTTAATTTTTTTAACTTTTTCTTTTTTCAGTGAAATTGAAAAATAATTGAAAAATTAAAGGAATGAATAAACGAAATGTAAGAATTTATTATACATATAATTGACTGTTAATGTGATTGTATCTATTCCTTATCATATTATCATTTTATTTAACAAACACCTTATCATTATCGCTTTTATCTCTTAATCATCGTTTTTCTGTTTTGGAATTTGATTTATTTTTATTTCTTGTTAGTAACATAAGCAATGTAATATAATGTTTTATTTTGGTAAATGTTTCAAAAATATTCCATTCTAAATAATTGAAATTAATTAATATGATTAATTAATTATTGTTTAAAAGTGATTGTTGAAATTTTTTACTAGTGAAAAAGAGAAAAATTTTTGCAGTAAATAAAATTTGCATATATCTATTGTGTAATCATTTGAAAGTGAAGTATTATTCAGAATTTGTATTGCATAATAAAATCTACCAGAAGAATAAAAATTTTTGTTGGAATGGATAATGAATGGATGATATAATATATAAATTCAGAAAAAGTATGTTGTTGAATTTATATAATATAAATTAATGAAAGTGAAATTTTGGAAAAAATTAAAATTTTCTAAATGAATGATTAAGCACATTTAAATATCAATTAATTTGAATTGATAAAATTGAATAATTTATACTAAAAGAAAATATTTAAAACAATTAATTATTTTATAATTTTGAATTATTATTTTATAAATAGAAAATAGCAATATATTTGAAATGCATTACTAACATGATATTAGTAATTATATTATTATTAAATATTATTTGTATATTTCAAACAATTAATTATTATTATTTTGAATTATTAATTTTAAGTAGAAAATAGCAATGTATTTAAAAAGTTATTCATATATTTGAAGCAATTAATTATTATTATTTGGGATAATCGACGATTTAGTTGTTTGTAAAATTATGTTCAGAATTCAAAAATGAAAAATTTCAATTTGACAACTTTTTGCCAATTTGACAACTGTTAGATAACAACTCTGCAACTGAAAAAACTAT